>RJWT010044402.1:0-11802 GCA_004365215.1 Cuniculus paca
AGAAGTTGAGGAGATAGACCTCAATCTCATAAGCACAACTCCAAGGTAGAACTGAAACAATGAGATACAAAGTAAATATACACCCAGAAACAAGAACATACAATCTGGAAATTCTACTAGGTTCTTATCGCCCATGTTTTAGGTATGTAAGCTTATGTCTCTTTTAGTACCTGAGAGACTCTCTTCAAACCAATGCCTTCCTTCAGCCAATGAGTAGAAAATACCATTTTCTTGTGCTTCTAATGATCAACTGCTCTTGTTTATATAGAAATAGTCTCAATATCTTTTGTACAAAAAAATTAATTTGAAAAGCTCTTAAATTACAAAACTGACTTCATCTTTGGCTGTACCATTTACTAGCTGAGTGATTTACCACTGTCTGCCTGATTTCTTAATTTCGAATTGGGAATAATAAATACAAATCTGAAAGGAGAGCTGTAAGTAAGAAATAAAATGTGTAAAACATCTAGCACAGTTTCTGCCACACAGCAAATGCTTAATAAGTTGCTCCATTATTTTAGCCTCATTGTCATGAGCAAGCTAAAGGTAAAGGATACCTTACATATTGGTTTTTTTTTTTCCCCAAATGAATCTCAAAATTGTTTATATTGTGAGTAGATTTAAAACTTGGGAGGGACACCTAAAGTTTGTGAATGACTTTAGTTTTATTTTTATTAAATTTGGTTACAGATTGATATAATTTAGAATAATGAAATATAAAGTGTTACCTCATTAAATATCGATTTGTAATAAATCAGTTCCTATAGAGATTTTTAAAGAACATGTCTCTAAAGTGAAAGATACATGCTATTTTTTTCAAATTGAAAAACTGTATTTTAGTTCATTATGTAAATTATTATATGTTTAGATTTTACTAGGTGTGAATTTGTGTAATTGTATTAAAGATTGATCTTTATATGAGAAAATTTGGGGAGAGTTTTAATTCGTAAACCTGTAAAAAGTTTTCATTTTAATCATTTGCTTGGAAGTTTGATGTATTTTTATTTAAATTCACTGGACATCAACAGAGATGCCCAGTAGATCCCAGTATTATCCCTGGTCTGCCCTTGACTAATCCTAGCCCTTTTTGTGGGTGTTCTCTGGTCTGCCCCTTGTTTATACACATGTCACTTTCACAGTTTACACATTCACTGAAATGGATTGTCTCATCTCTCTGCCTGTTAACTGTGTTTAAAAACAAATCTAACATTGAATTTAATGCTGAAGAGATGGTGAGAAACTGACTGCTCAGAAGAATGAATTCCCTCGTGGCTTGTTTTTGTTTGTTTCTTTTTTTTTTTAACAGCTTGAAAATCAGCATGCTTGGTTTTACACTTCATGCAAATAACTTTCCCTGGGTGTCTGAGTATTTCTGAGCTCCTAAAGAATGAGTCACATATTCTGCACTTAACCTATCTGGACTTTCCCTGAAAAAATCAATTGGCAGCTTGATTTGGGAAAATTATTTTGGCTATTAGACCTTGAAATTCATTCTACTTTTGAGTTCTTGAAATTCATTCATAGCTTCAAAAATATTTTTTATTAAAGCCTTTCTGTGGTGTGTCAGGCACTTTGCTAAATATTAGGCCTACAAAGTTGAATAAGTTGGACTGATCATTGTTGCAAAGACTTTAAACACAAACCAGCAGGAAATAAACACAAAACGCTGCCATCCATTTGGTATGCAATTAAGAGGGGAGCATATGCATGGTTAAACACAGGCAGGCCACTTGTGCACATCTGGAGATCAGTGAGGCCTTCTTAAAGAGGGTGACATTTCAGCGGGGGTCTGAGAAATCAACAGGACAGTGACAGCAGCAGTATCAGTAACAGGAAGTATATTTTGAATGCTTACTTCTTTCCAGTCACTCTTCAGTTCTGGGCCTAAAGTATTCAGTTTTCATCTCAAAATAGTACTGTGTGACAGTTATGTCTTCTAGCTCTCTGTTATGAATGAGAAATATGAGCCATGGAGAGATTAAGCAACTACTCCATGGTCCCACAACTATTAAGTGACAGAACTTGGATTCAAATCCAACAGTAAGCAGCTGAGGGAAGAACAGAGTTAGAACAGTGGTTGAAAAGTGTTGGAAAGGTATGTAGGAAGGAATGGAGTAGGGCAAGAAAGAGGACAGTGCAGCCAGGAATAGATTCTCAGAACTCCTGGGACAGATGTAAAGGGTACTGAGACAGTACCAGACAGCGGAGCCACCTGGGCAAGAAGGGCCAGGTCATGAGGGTCTTTCGAGTTGTGTTAAGAACTTGTACCAGCTGAACTTGATCACTGAACTGTGATTGTATTGAGTGTACTTTTTGTTATGAAGTCTTGAATTATTGAATTATTTGGGGGTAAAGTTTATTGTATCTACAAGTTACTCTCGAGCACCTGAGAAAATATCTAGCAGGAACAGTGTTATTCATGATTCATAATATAAAGGTAGAGAAACACAGAGAGAGAATGTGCAAATCTGAAAGAATTGGTAACAAGTGGTTAACCTAGATGAAGGACAGTTCATGGTTCTGTTTTCATAGTTTTCTGTCGGTTTGCAACTTTTTCAAAATAAAAATTGAAAGAAGAAGATGTATTTTCTACAGCATGACAGACTCATCAAATGAAGGATTAGCTAAGGACTGGCTTGATGGAATTTTCCTGAGAAGATATAAAGAAAGGCTGGTAAGATCAAGACCAAGCAGGTCAGATGGGAGGGTGCTCTTATAACATGCACACACTAACCTGCTTGGCAAGAGCTGTGGTTACTAGAGAAAGGGTATGAGAGACTAAGAGGTGATGGTCATAGATGGCTGCAGTAGGAGGTAACACTGAGAAAACCAAGGCTTTATTTAAAGGTTCTGGTTAATCTGCAATTGTAAATTGCAGCCATGGTTAGCATAAAGACATATTTTTATTACAGTTAATTAGTTTGCTATGAAATCCAAAGTATGTGAAAATTAGAGACAAAATTCCAATCTCTCCAAAACCATTACTTTATTTTTCAGGCTTATGCTGGACTCTTTATTCTTAATCTCCTTGTAGTCAGTGTCTATATTTCTAGACTTAAGATCACATTGCTTGTTATACTGTATCTGACTGTGAATATTACATCCTTTAAAACTTCTTTATGTCAATTTACAATGCTACTCTATTTATTTTTTTGCAATTACTTCAGGTATCTGTGTCACATCTCCACAAATAATTTATGAAATTCTGGTTTAGTACCCTAGGAAAATATGCAAATCTATATATATGTATATACACATGTGTATATATACAGCTGCTCCTCAATTTAAAATGTGATTATGTGCTGATAAACCATCCTAATTTATAATGTTGTGAGTTGCAAATGTATAATAATAATACACTTAATCTACAGAATATCTTAACTTAGCTGCATAGCACATTGTAGAGTACTGGCTGTCTAGCTTTGTGATTAGGAGCTCTTCCTCCATACTGCTCCTCAGCATTGGAAGAGCACATTGTATCACATATTGCTAGCAAGGAAAAGATCACAATTTAAAATATGAAGTATGATTTCAGCTAAGTGCATATATCTATTGCTTCATAGTAAAGTCAAAAAAAATAAGTTGAACATGGTTAGTCAGGAACTGTCTACACACACACACACACACACACACACACACTTTCCTCCTCCTCTTAACAAAATACTGTGTAATATGAGAGAAGGAAAAGTAAGCTAGTGTTTGTTTGCATGCAGTGTGAGATACGTTAGACATGTAGTTTGCATACTGGAGCAAAACAATACTAAATCAGACTGTAGATAAAGTGGCTGGATGTAGGGTCATATAGAGAGGTCAAGAAAGTCTTTTTCAAAACTATATATTGTGAATTTTTAAAAATAAGCAGGAGATAGCTAGAAAAAAAGGCAAGAAATGAAGCCTCCTGTGGAGGTTGATGCTTTTCCTGCATTTGACCAGAGAGGTTTATTAGAATCGCTTTGTTTGAAATCTGAGTGGCAATAAAATGTTAATTATGTATTACTTGTCTTATTGTATGTAACTGTAAATTTTCTGGGCTTTTAAAACATGAATTGGAATTAGATGCGGAATCCCCTATTATTTATGAGAAATGCAATCCAAGATTCTTGGATTTAACGAATTAAGGCTGGCATCTGCCTTGTAGCATCCCGAAGAATTCACTTTCTCTTGGTAATTGCAATGCTGTTCTACAAGTGAGGTTAAGAAGCACCTTATGTCTGCTTTAATTTCAGTTGCCAGTCTATCATATACTCCTTGTGTTCCTCCTAACAATTAAGAGTGACTCACAGATGACTTTTCACAAAATTTCCACAAGTGACACATTAGTAGATGCCACCTCCCTGCAGTTGTAGAGTGCAGTATACTCTTGATGATTTTCTTCTGTGTGTGAAGCAGATCATTTAGTAATCTCATGCTTATTCCCTTGCTGAGCAGGACAAAAATCTGCTTCCTCAATGTCTTTGTGTCTTTGTCACTACTTACAAAGCTATTACAATACTTTTGACATGATTTTTAATGCTGTGACCCAATTCCTGTAAAATCTCCCTGGTGCTTTTCATCAGGTGTGTTTGCTTTGTGGAATGGCTTTATACATACTGCTAAATGACTGACTAAATGTCTGGTCCTCCCTTTAAATTGCAGACTTGTATCCAGAGCACTTGGTCCCTGATAGTGAAACTTTTAGAACATTCAATGATACATACAGAATGCATGCCATAGGTTTGTCTCTACTGTCCTAGGTGATTTGGAGACACAAAATACATAGTGATCTGATCTTATAATAGGAACACCTAAAATCTTTTACCATCTAAGGCAAGCTATGTTCTTATTTTCCTGAATGAAAGTTTCAGGATACTCTCTCATGTTTCCAGGAAAAAGACCAGGCTGCCAGTGCATAATTATGCATGCTATTTTTAAAAAAATTTATTTTTAAAAAAATAAATCCATTATGATTCGTGAACATATACAAGAGCTCACAAATCATAATTTTACATCTTAGTGAATTCTGGTAGCAGGTAATCTAGTATAAGTATACAGTTGGACATTTCTGATAAATAAATGCAATTCTGTGTCATCATCACAATTTAGTTTCAGGACAGTTCTGTCACCCTAAAATGTTCTGTCTTATATACTTGAGACAATTTCAGCCCCCACCTTCAGCCCCAAGTAACCACTGATTAACTCTGTTTATAAAGTTTTGCCTTTTTTCTAGAAAGGTCATATGAATGGAATCATACAGTATATGCAATCTTCTGTTTGGTTTATTTCCCTCAGTGTAATGTCGTGGGTTTTTTTTTTTTCCAAAATTCTTGCACAAAGAACTCTTCTTGATGAACAAAACTCCACTGTAAGGGAATGACACATTTTATCTGTCTACTTGCCAGTAGATGGGCATTTGCATTGTTACTATGAATTGTGCTGTGAACATTGCATACACATCTCTGTGTGGACCTACAGTTTTATCACACTCAGCTGGTTAAGTAAAAGAATTGCTGGGTCAAATGGTAGCGTCTTTGGTAGTGTCTATCTCACATTTGAAGAAGCTGCCCAAATGTTTTCAAGTGGCTGTAACATTTTACAGGAAGTGCTGGTGGGGGTAGTTTCCAGTTTTTCCACATCCTCGTTAACATTTGGCATTGTCAGCTTCTTCATTGTAGTCCTCTGTGTCTCTCTGTATGGGTGTATAGTGGCATCATATTGGGGTTTTAATTTGCATTTCTCTACTGGTTATATTAGGAATCTTTTTCATGTGCTCGTTAATCAGCTATATATCTCTTGTTTAGTGAAATGTCTATGCAAATCACTTGGCTAATTCTGGCATTTTATAGGTCATGTACTACTCTGGAATGTTTGCAGTACACTTAGAATTTGGCTGGACCTTTCTTAGAACTCACTCCACTGAGCTCTGAAAGTATTTTATGGTGTATAAAGTGAATATACCATGATAATGTAATTTAAGATATTAAGTTTATAGTATGTGGTATAGCAAGTGAAATTCTAAATACAACTTCTCGATTCAAAGCCATTATTCTCCCATTTGGCTCTCTGTTTAATTTTGTGTATTCATTGATGAGTCACAGTTTAAAAGGCATAAAAGACATCAGTCTCCGGAGATCAAGCTAAATCTCCCATGCAACTTTTCCATGAGTAACTACTCAGTGTTAATTATGATTGAAACAATAACTCTTTATACAGTGTAAGGAACTCAGATTAATCAGTTACTTTCCAGGCAGGCACTTCCTGGGTTCCACAGGGTTTTCATCAGCAAATTGTAGTAATGATGCTGTTTTGCACAGTGCTATTGTTTCTGCAGTAAATATATCAATTGATTACCCATGAGCCCAGGTTGATATGTTCTGTTGTTTTGCTTTATTCTTTATTATGTTAGGAATCCTACACTGCAGGAGGTTGGTATACACTACAGGGTCACCTTGGGACTTCTAATATGGAAATCTAAATGAATTCTTTGTTGCTGTAAATTACAAACAGAACAACAGCAGCCTGCTGCCACACTTATAAATATGTATATCCTCCCCACCAATGAAATTATGGAGGTAGATCAAAATGAATTAGCACCTGTCACAGAAATTTGATAGGTCATTGTGCACTACAATTTTATTTCCCTTTCTTCTGAATGTGACATAATAGCTGAAGCCTGCATCTAGTTCTCCTTTGCTCATTGTGGGTAACAACAGTTCAAATGTGGAAATGAATCTCCTGATATATTACTTCTGTGCAGCAGGAGGCAAATTGAAAACTAAATTTTTACAATCAAAATGAGTTTGACTGTATTTGGACTCTGAATATTGCTTAATATTTGTGGCTACTGTAGTATCATGTTATAATATACCTAAATGTTGAAAGAATTTGTTGTATGTAAATCTCTTAGGTTTTCATAAGAAGCTTCTAAAGCCAGAATTCAGCCACAAGTAAAAACTCTTGGAAGGGTGAAGCAGGAAGGTCGTGAATTCACAGCCAGCCTAGGGTACAGAGACAGTTCAAGGCCAGACAGGGCTATGTAGCAAGATTCTGTCTCAAAATAAAACAAAACACACACGTGTACACACACACACACACACAAACACACACACACTCCAAAAACAAAGAAACAAAAAGCCCTCCACACGTAAAACAAAATTAAAGTCAGATTTCTCAAGACCTATCTACTTAATTATGTAATTTTCTAGCCTTGATAACAGTAAGAATTCTATCACCATCACAATGTTTTGTTTCAATAGAAAACAGTGCTAAGAAACCATAAAACAAATTGCATTACTACTATAAATATTAATGCCAAAATTGCTTTTAAAGTGTTACAGAATTTTAAATAAGAAAGGGAGAATCCAGAATAGGCGGCAAAAATTTGAAGTGAAAATTCTAAAAAAATTAAAATAAAGCCTGAGATAATCTATGTTTATAGGATTGGTATAATTCCAAGTGAAGGAAAGAAACCATGCAGGAGAAAAAGAAAAATCATACAGATTTAAAAATTAAAGTGAATAATTTAAAAATAAGCACGTATACACACAAAACAAGCAAACAAACAAAAACAGAAAGAGGAGAGAAAAAAGAGCACCAAGGAGGGGACAAATAGTAAATAAAAGCCCAACTCTTTTTTTTTTTTTTGTGGTGCTGGGGATCAAATCCAGAGCCTTGTGCATGCAAGGCAAGAACGCTACTACTGAGCCACATCCCTACCCGCTAAAGGGCCAACTTTAAAGAAGAAATATGTACAGAGCCAGACTACTACAAGAGCCTGATAATGGCTTTCCTTGACTTTATCCTAAAATAGCCTTTCTAGTTTTGCGTTTACATCTCCACCAGTGATATCTTCTAAAATTAAATTGTAAGCTGGGTGTGGTGGCGCACACTTGTTATCCCAGCACTCAAGAGACTGAAGTAGGATTGTTGCAAGTTTGAGACCAGCCTGGGCTACAAAGTGACCTCAAGGCCAGCCTGAACTGCATAGTGAGACCCTTTCTCAAAAAAGACAAAAAAAAAATTTTTTTTTAAATGTAATCCTATTACTCATTGATGAGAATATTTTTTCCTCAATGTCTTATATTTTCATTTAATTGTTTTTCATTTGGCTTGTGATATAAAGTTATTGGCAATATACATAGTATACTTATGGAATATTGTAATTAAAAATATTTTCCACTACATTTGTTCAAGTATGTGTGAAATTTTCTTTTTCGTAAATGACCTTCATCTTTTTTATGAGATTTTTCTCAATCGTTTTTTGCCCTGTAATCTTTCAAGGTACCTTTCGTTTCCTTAGGACTGAAACACCAAAACAGACTTTACTTTCCTTATAACAAGTGCCCCAACCTTTATATCCAAATTGAGTGTTCTTAATAGCTACCAAACCATTTAGCTGTCCAGATTTCTAAATAGGTATCCCTTATCTTTTTTGTTTTTTTTCTTTTGTCTTTCAACCAATGAAGGATAATTTTATTTTTAGTTTTAGTAAATGTGCAGCTATTTTCTTTGCGAGTTGATGCAGTTGAAAGTAAATTTTATCCCTGATTGTTTAGTCATCACTTTTGTTATGACTTGGAGTCTTGGTTATTCTTCCAGTTTTCACTGAGGATTCACACTCATGCATTATCCAGTTCAATGGGATTTTGCACGCATACTCTCTTCTTCCACTTTAGCAACAGTACTTTTTTTGAACCTTGAGATCATGTTTATTCGGATGTTGTTCAGTTGTTTATTCACGTATTTCAGAATGTCTTCCAGATGCAAATGAGACTATCATATCAATCATACAAGTTTGCATGTGCAACAGCCTTCTTAGATCCACAAACCAATTGGTATGCCTGTTTGACACACAGCATGGCATGGTTAATGAAAATGTTCCAGTTCCATGAGATTTTCAAGGTCTGCTTGCCTTGTTTTGGATTTGGTCTGTCACACATGCCTAACAGAGATCAATCACAGTTCTCACGTTTACAAGGGATGACACAGAAGATATTAAGAAACATAACACTTTTATATAAAGCCTTTCAAGTTTTTGATAAGAAAATTAAAAATCTATTTTTATTTCAAGTCCTTAAACATGTAACAGAATAAGTGTATCGAAGTGAAACTTGAGAGTGAGTGTGATTCTGTTTGAACCTCAAATAGTAAGAATAAGGTGTTCTCTCACAAAACATCCTTCAGGTTCAGGAAAATTAATCTATAAAGGTCAAAAGAACATGTTAAAACAACAAAATTTTCAGTGATCTCTATCCATTTTTTCCCATGTGAGTTCACAGCCAGCTGTCTAAGAATTCTAAGGGTTCTTCAGCACTCTTAGAAAACACACTCCCCTTTAGCCCAGGGCCAGAAGAAGGGCAGCATCTTCTTTCTGCTTCTTAGTGGAGCCTGTGCTGCTTATGGTCACGTAATAGCATCACTAGCCAGTTTGAGGAATGTGCTTTTCTATTTTCTCCTGAAAAATCCCAGACTTCTCTCTAGTCCTCTTGCTGACTCTCCAACCTAGGAGGGAGGGATACTGTTTCCATAATATCACTTGACATAGCACCATATATGCTCATGAGGCCACAATATCGACTAGGGTCAGAAGTGCTATGATTTGTACCTCAGGGAAGAGAAAAACTCTTGATAAAAATGATTCTGAAGTATTTCACTGTTTTTCTTTTCTTCTTAATAAAAGTTATACATTTCTTGTTAAGAAAAAAAAAAAGAAAAACAGTACAAACAAGTTTCAGGGAAAAACTAAGTCCCCTTCATTCGCTCTCCACACCATGTAGGCCAATCTCAGTATTCCCAGTCCTCAGAGGCAATCACCATTAACAGTTTCTGTGTGTACTCAGAAAATATAGTACAGAAGTATACATTCTACAAATGTGTAATATATGTATGCTTTTTTTTTTTTCAGAAAAAGTCACAAATAAAATCCTAGAGTGCACACTATTCTGAAACTTGTTTTTTTTGTCCACTTTGCAAACTCCAGGCATCGTCTTAGCCAAATATATAACTTTGCCTTAATTTTTAAAATATTTGCACAGTATTATTTGTGTGCATGTTTTACAATTTATGTAATAAGATTCTTATGAATAGTCATGGAATTTTTCAGTACTTAAGATATCCACAAATAATGCTTAATGAATGTGATTTTTCAACTTTTTGATTTGGCTGCCTTAACAAAATATCATAGATTGAATAATACATAGTTTTTTTTAATAAACACTGATAAAATCTTCTCAATGAATAGCTCACGGGAACACAATGTCCTTACAGCATCCCCATTCTATTATTGCTAAGCTTTATTTTATTGATTGGTAAAGTTTTAAATATTTTGTAATCTAGTGGGGGAAGTAATGGAATTACCCTATTGAGTCTCTTTCAAACAATTATCAACTACTTATGTTTTCATCCTATGAATTACTTTTAAAATCCTTTTGTTTATTTTTATACTGGGTTATCTTTTTTCTTAATGATTTTTGAGCAGGTCACAAGCCCAGTGTAAGGGGAGAGGGTAACCCAAATCACACATTTTTTTCAAGCATATCTTATTGCCAATTACCAGCACAGCAGACTACAAGAAAGTTATGTCTGTTTATGCTATGTTGCCTTAGTCAGGTATTTTCAAGAAGCTATGCTTCTTAATGGCTTTTAATGGACTTCAATAGTCCAAAATTATAAAATTTTATATCTACCATTTTATGATACTTTTATAGTACTTTGATGCTTTTAAATTTAAATTTTTATTATATCTAGATTTACTTTTTAAGGGAATGCAATAGGAATCTAAATTATATTTTAATTTTTAAAATCTGCTGCAGCACTTATCATTCCCCATCATTATTATTTACTAAATTCTCATATTGGTGTGCATTTATTTCCATTCTCTTTATTTTCTGTCCTTATTCAGTTTCCCTGAAGCAAAAATAACACCCAGTTCTTGTGTATGGCAGAACTTTTTTCAATGTTTTAAGCTTCATGGAAAACAGGGGGATATTATTGAGGCTTGTGTGGCATGAGATAGACAGAAAGAGGTGAGAGATAGACTGTGGAAAGAGGTGAGAGATCTAGCTGAGTTCCGGAGTTTAGAAAGAGAAATTGGTAAGACAGTGCAAACCCAGGGATTGCCACTTCTTTCCCAACGGCATGTGGGCAAAGGGGTTAAGCCTTGGAAATAGTAAAAGGATCTGAGTTCTATTTGGTGAGCTTAACTACATCGTTTGTGTGGTCTCTTAGAGATGTGGTGCTCCGAGTGCTTTGTGAACAGCAGGAACCACCAAAGGGCGAGGAGTCTTTTCAGTCTACTCAGTGGATTGGTGGACTGTCCGAGGGTGAGAGCTACTCTACCATGGGGTTCTCGCCTCTTATCTTCTGCTGTTTTGTATTGTTTCTCTACATGATAGAACACAACAACATACAGTGACTGAAACTAAGGTTGAACACCGACAACATATTTTTGCGTTCTTCTTGTATTACTTGGGAGAGTTTATTACAGTAAGTTTCCGTTTACATTTTTCTCTTTTCATACTTTTTTGTTTGCCATAAGAAAAATGACACTTTGAGATTTATTTTATATCATTAATAGACTAAAAGGCTACATCTTTAAGGGCTGCACTTTATAACTGATACATTTTTGTATGTCCAAGTTATAGAAATGATTTTTTTCTTTGAAAAGAATTTTACTGATTTTTTAAAATAATGATTATTTGACAATCTGGATTTTAAATTAAACTCAGATTTTTTTTTTGTCACTCTGGACAAAAGAAAAGTGAAACAGAGTGTGGACCAAAATGTTCTTGGAATTGTTTCCAAAATGATTTAAGAGTATTGTTACTA
>RJWT010044403.1:0-11791 GCA_004365215.1 Cuniculus paca
TATTTACTGAGAGAGAGAAAGTTTCTGCCTGATAGACAGAAGGGGTCATGTTCTTAAAAGGGAAGATGGAATACTATTAAATTGCCAGTTCCTCTCAAATTAAGATACAAAGCCATCAGATGTGCAATTTGAAATTGGATATTATTCTGAGCCAGTAAAATAATTAACAATTTAATTTCAAAGTAAATATACCCAAGATTAGCTGAAGAATATTTTAAGAAGAAGGATCGTGGGAAGGGAGTTTAGGGTTGTGAAGAATTGACTTGCTAGTCACTAAAAATGCAATAATTAAAAAAAAATGGCATTTGAATAATTGTGAAAACTAAGCTAAGTACTCAGATATGTACTACTATACAAATTGGGTGTTTGGTATAAGAAGATGCACAAATAAACAGGAAAATAAATAGGTGTTTAAAAAACAAATAGTATTGAGAAAATCTTTTATTCAAAAAATAAATGTGAAAAATTTCTCCTCACATCATACAACAAACTAAATATCACATGCTTAAATATTACATACAATAATTTAATTATAAGTATTACAAAAACTAGGGTTACATGAAAATATTTTATATTGGCATGAAGTATGCTCTAAGCATAAATGTAACAAAGAATTACAAAGGAAAATAATGCTAGGTATGATTACATATTTAAAACATTTGACTATGTCCATGAAAAATGATCGTATGAAAATCAAAAGGTAAATAAACAGATAAAAATTGTTAAATATTAGCTATTATAGACAAAAGCTAATACCGAGAAAATACTTAAAAATTAAATGAAAAACTATTCCCTGAGAAACATTGAAAAGGGTCCATGTACTTTTTCTCTTTTTTCCTTAAATGGTCATTTATAGATTCGTAGTTATCTTTCTGGCTAAGAATTTTTCAGAGCAAATGGTTGACGATGTTGACATAGATGGACTCAGCATTCATAAATGACCAAAAGAGAAAAGGTGTTGCTTGAGAGATTTTTCTAGAATAAAAATCACTCCTTTAAGAAATAAGAAATTCTAGCACCAAATATAAAATGTTATTGAGTTTTTGAACACAAGGTCGTTGCCATTACTTTGTAATTTGATCTTACAACCAAAGGTACTTATTTTTTGTAAACTATAAAAAGTGAATCTATCCATTTAAAATACAGAAACACTCAGTGAACCTGATAAACAAGAATATTTCAATATTTATTTTAATTTCCATACTGTAGTTACTAATGAATTTAGATTATAATAATGATGATAAATAAAGAAAACAAAATGATAGCATTTACTTTGTTATTTTAATCTTTTCTTTTTGTTGAAACACCTAGTATGCTTTCTAATTTTTTCACTGGTTTTTTACAAATATAGAAGTAAAGAAATAAATTATATGAGGGAACATGGTATCAGTGAAAGAGAGCAAGTATGAAACCTCTGAGATATTGCAGGTATATCTGAAGGACAGAAAACATGTAATAGATGAGATCAGAAGATGCTGGGAGTGGGATCCAGTAAGATTTTGAAGGACTTTTAAGGTTTTGGCCATAATCATGAGTAAAATGGGGAATCTCTGAAAATTAAAATCTGTGGTCATATAAACAAATTTTTAATAATACTTCCTGAGTTTTTGCTCATTTTCATAGGCTTCTCCTTTTTATTTTTGACCTTAATTTCTTGTCTCTAACCTTTTCTCCATTGAGAAGCTTATTACAACAAGCTATTTCTTTTTTTGAATATGGCTATACTTTATTATGATTGCTTTGTTATCTCTCAGCGCTAAAGAAACTTCTGAGTATATATCAGAAAAAAACATCCAAAAACAGAGATTTTTTTTTTGATTTTGAAAAAATCATGCTGAAATTGCAGATCTAAAATGAATTGTTTTGGATTCTGAGTGTTATTATATAATTTTTAAGAGTTGTTATGTTTGACTTCAAACTTGGTGTACTTGTTTTGGAAAACTTACCAACCAGAGTTGGAACCAAAGTTGTTCTGGCTTAGAATAAGTTCTTACAATTTTTTTTGAGGTCTTTGCTTTAAAAGACTAAAATTGAAACAAACCCAACTACTTGCCAACCAACCAAACCAAATGGGCGGTGACAATAATTACTCTTTATCGGTTTGTCTTTTAACTTATTCTGTGATGGGATCTGGAAAACAAATACCTAGAATTTCTGTCCCGATGCAAGATTTAGGTCCCTGTTTCACAGTGAGGTGTAACTCATCAGCACTTGTTTGCTTGCAAGTCAGGATATAAAACCCACTACTTACAATGGGTTGCATCACCGTGTACAATAAACCTGTCATAAACTGAAAATATTATAAGTTGAAAAGAAATTAAAACACCTAATCTCTCAACTCTTAAAGCTCAGTAACATAGTACCCTTGTGATTGAGTGGCTGATAGGGACCTGTGACTCTTGGCCACAGCCCAGGATACTGAGAGAGAATCAGTCTGCATATCACTAATTTTGGAAAAGAACAAAATTTGAAGTATGGTTTTTACTGAATGTGAGTCACTTTTGCACTGTTAAAAAATCTAAAAATCATGAATCCATCACTATAAGTCAGAGACCACATAATTAACTCCTTGTATTATTATTATTATCATTCTGTGGTACTGAGGATTAAACCCAGGACCTTGTGGTCATTAAGTGCTCTACCAATGAACAGGCCTTTTTATTCTAAGATAGTCTCTTTAAACTGTCAGGCTGACTTTGATCTTGTGATCCTACCTTCTTCAACCTCCTGAATATCTGGGATTATAGGCATCTGGGTCATACTTAGCTTGAAATTATTTTTATAAGTAAATATTTTCCTTGAAAAGTTACATAAGACTTTTTTTAAAAAAATGGAAAAGGACAAAAAAGAATGCCTATAGACTCACTGATTTATTTAATGGAGCTGCATTTCCATCCAATATAATTTAAAATCTTGCATATATAACCATGTAATCTGTATTTAAAAGAACAATTTAGCTTGATACTCCTGCCTTGAATACTTTTTGGAATGGTGTGGAATGTACGTGAAGTGGAGTACAAATATATTTTAAGTTTTTAATGCTTTGAATTAATGAATACTATAATTTGTTAACAGTTGTTTTTTGACTTTTAAATTACTTCTATTCTGGTTAATATATATGACAGTGTGACAACATTTTCATTGCATATGGTTTCGTTTAAAATTAGGATAGATTCTAACAAATTGACTTACTGGTTCAAAAAATATAAAAAAGTTAATAGTATGTCATAAAGTTTGTTAGATTTATTCCCTAATGTCCAATTATCACAGCATAATCACTAGATTACCAATTTAACTGCTTTCTTGAGAGTATTGAAAATTGCTTTTATAAATACAAGATTGTGCTAATTCACTAGATTAGAAAACATCTCACTGTTTTAACTTGAATTTATTTGTTTATTAGTGAGTCTGAACATTTTTCTGTGATAATTTACTAGATCCATTTTCTAATTTGTGAATAATTGCTCTTTCTTTAGATTTGATAGATCTTGAAAAGATAGAACTAGAATGGTAGACAGTAGTTGTGTTGTGTCAACTTTATGACTTTTTGCAGATTAATTTAGGTGTGACTTGTGACTTGTATTTTCAAACAGTGGAATGGCCATATTTTTCTAATGGGTCATGGAAGCTTGCACTAAGCATTCTCATAAATTGCATTATCACAGAATGACCCTTGAGAAATAAGACTTTTGTTAGTAAAGTCCATAAATATTCTTTATGGTTTAAATATTTTCAACTTCATTTCATTGTGTTCTATCATTTTCCAGTTTATCAAGTTTGCATGTTGACAGAATTTTTGTTTTAGTGGAGTTGTTAATAGTTGATTACTAAACATTGATCTCTCTTGGTAAGCAATTGCATCAAATAAACGCTGGCAGAAATGCTAAAAACTGATCATCAGTGAAGATAGTCTGGTATTTGTTCATTAAGGTTAAGTTCAAGGAAGCAAGGTCTATCACAGTTAGAAAAGGAATCTTGTGTTGAGTACTTACTATATGGCAGGAAAAGTATAGAGGATCTTAATTTGAGGAATCTCAGACTATGAAAGTGGAAGACACTGAAAGCAGAAATAGCAAAACAGTTCAATACAACTGTGTAAAGAGATGATCACAGTGAGAGGGCCCAAGCTTTACTGGGGCTGATTGGGAGAACCTTCATAAAAGTGGTATGATTCAGGATGGATCTTAAAACAATAGTGGAATATCCTTATGCAAAACAAAAAGTGAAGGATGTTTTAAATACAGGCAAAAACACAGAAATAGAAAAGCATGTTTTATGGGGAGAATGGTAATCATTTTAATGTGGCTGAAATGTTTGTTGAACAAACTGGAAAAACAGGAAACAAATCTGGGAAAATAAATTGGAATGAAATTATGGTGATTTTTACACATGTGTAAATATTGAATTGTATCTCTGGTGTGAGAAACTGAAAGCATACATAAGAGCTAAAATATATAATAGATACTGTGGAATAGGAAAAAATAGTCCAAAAGAAAAAGGGGCAGGGTGTGGGCTTGGGGAAGAAGGGAGGGAAAAGAAAAAAAATGAGAAAAAAAAAATAGAACCAAAGCTTTGTAAATAAGAAGGTGAAGAGGGTCTGAAAGGAGGGGAGGGGAAGGGCTGGGGATCTAGCTCAGTGGCCTAAGTGTCTGCTTGGTAAGGGTGAGGTTGTGAGTTTGATCCCCAGTGCTGAGGTCTGAAAGGAGGGGAGGGGAATGGTAAAAAAAACAAAAACAAAAAAACCCACCCAAACAAACAGGAGCTAAGATATATCATACACAGGTACAATTCTCTATGATGAATATGATCATTATGTATAACTAAATTGCACCAATAAACTAAAAAAAAGAAATTATGATGATCATAATATACAAAAATAATGATTTGGGGACACAAATATTGGGCAAAGGCCAGCCATGGTATAGGTTTGAGTATAGGTTTGTATTTTAGAATCAGTCTAAGGGTAATGGAAAGAGTAAATGGAGTGCATCAGTCATTCACGCCACGTTGGTAAGTTAGGAATCCAGAGTACAGCAGTATAGTAGGCATGGCAAGCACCTTTACTTCCTGGTAACAGAATTCTGTTCTTGCCAAGGCAGCACTGTGCCTAACTTTTATTACCCTACTTCCCAGACTGCCTTGGACATAGTTTTGACCAATGTTACGTAAGTGAAAATTACTAGATGAGAATTCTGGGAATTATCTGAGTGAGACCCTGTTAACTGAGATATTCATGAGGCTCTAGCTCTTTAGCATCTTGCCTTACATTTCTTCCTGTCTTGGGTATGACGGAAATGCCTGCAGGTGTGGCTGCCCTCTTTTGAAAACCACCCAATGAAGATGGCAGAGCAGTAAAGTTGAATGACTGACTTTTATGATCCTGGGCTGCTCATTAGCCCTGCATTTTCTCAGCTCCAGATTTGATGTTGCATGAGCAAAATAAACCTCAGTTTTGCTTAAGCCTCTATTGCCTGGGTTTTTTATTGCTTGGGTTCAATAAATTCTAAGTGCTATTTCGAATGCTAGAAATTGAAGGGTTAATGGCAGAAACTGAGAGGAAGGATTCAAATCAAGGGTCACTTTGAAAACTATGAGAGTGTTTGGTTTCATAAGGTGAAGTGGGTTTGAGCAATAAATGTGCTGGATTAAAAGGTCAGGAAGGCTACCAGTTGGCCTGCTGGAGAGTACAGAGATTGCTCTCATTTGGTACATATGACCTTCTCAAGGTCCAGTCTACTTCTCCCCTGTTTCAAATGATTGCTTGTCCTAGCCTGGGGGTCAGACCCCACGAATGTTGAGAAAATATCTTGCCCTATTTACAGGTACTTCTGTGGTTCGAGAAACATGATCACTTTTCTGAAAGAAAACTTACCAGATTACTTATTTTTCACAAAAAGAATGTTAAACTTGCCATGCCACTCTGATAGCTAAAGTGAATAGAGTTTCTACCACCAAGAATGCATAATAGCTACATATTGGGTATACAGCAAGGAGCTGAAGCCTAATTGATTGTTATTTAACATCTGCCAAAGGAAAAAAATGAAAGGAAACAAAAACCATGATTGAGGGATAGACTGAGAAAACGGACATTTAAGAGAAGGAGTCTCAACATGTTGGCTATCCATTCTTCAAAGGTCTTTCTTTCTGTAACCTTTAAAACAATAAAGGTGGGGGTATGTTAAGACTGCAGAAGCTTAAACCATAAAAGGAAATCTGAACGTATCCTACTATCCTTTATCAAGAATTGATAAGAACCAACAAAACAATAATACCTGTGATTTATTGAGCTCCATGCTAATTGCTTGGCTCACCCAGTTCACACAACATCTTAAATTCTACCTATTATTATGGTGGGGAAATGTAGGTTCGTAAGGTTAAATAAACTTTCCAAGTCTATCCTTGGTAGTTGTGGGAGGCAGTATTCAAACCAAACTCTGAGATTTGAGGTCTTCTTTTAAAATCGTTATACCATCCTGTCATCCGAATACTAATGGACCTTCCGAAGTGTATCTACATCCTTATTTCTAGCACCAGTGAATATGTTACTTTACATGATGAAATTAGGCGCATTGAGATAGGGAGATCTTCCAGGATTGTCCAGATGGGCTGAACCTAACCACATGAGTTCATAAGAGAAGATAACTTTTCCTGGATGCAGGGAGATGGACATAGGACTCCGAAAGAATGCTCCAAAGGGGTAAATTATTTAGTCTTGAACACTGAGAATAACAGCCATGGGACAAAGAAAGTAAGCTGTTTCCACAAGATAAAAAAGGAAAGGAAGCAGAGCCTCAAAAAGTAACATAGCCCTGATGACACCTTGATTTTTGGGCACGTGAGTCCATGTCAGACTTCTAACACTCAGAACCCAAAGATAATTCATTGGTGATGTGTTAAGCCACTAAGTGTTGTGGTAATTTGTAATGGAAGCTAAAGAAAACTGATCCACTTGCCAAAACTTCAACATGTTTACTAAATATCTCCTTGCTGTGAGTTCTGGACAAGGTTCATGTTCACTCAGACAGACCTGACATTTATTCAGAGCCCTGTGATGTTTTCTTTTTGCCTTAGCTAACCAGGCAAGGCCTGGGCCAATTCTAGAGTTCAACCGTGGTTAAGGCACAGGTCAAAAATATTTTTTCTTTTGTCTCTATAGTTTCCAATCTCATCTTATGCATCTACTTACATTTCCTGTGCATAATCACACGTGTATTCTTGCATCTGAATTTTGCCATGAGAGAAAGAAGACCCACTGGGTGCGTCTGTGACAGCAGAGAGGTGTTTCAGTGGCGTCATCGACATATCTGAGCCCTCGTTTTGACAACAACAAAAAAAATAAAAGCTGTAAAAATTTGCCCAACTTTTTCAAGTATTTATTCTGACAAGAGTTACCTTGCCTTGACCATTTGTTTATCATATGCGTCTATCAGAACTAGTTATTTTAGATCATATGCACATTGCATTTTGAAAATGCGACCTCCCTTCTATAGGATTCAGCCTAGACTATTGGCATTGTCACGACACTGCTTTCAATTTTAGTGAGGAGGCTGAGAAGACAGAAGAAAGTTGGATCCATTTAAGACAAAGATTTCTGAGGCAAATGAGATTTGGTTTGCACCTTGCTGGGTATACAAAAGATAGACAGAGCATGTTGTCAGAAAGAAGCCACATCATTAATCAGAAGGCTGCTCTTGCAGGACTGAAAGTGAATTAGAGAGTCATGACAGTAGAAAAAGAAAAAAAATAGTCTTCCACCACCTCCATTGCAATATTTGTGTTACTAAGCAACAAAATTCTCCTATTTAGGGAAGCCCTAATGATGCTGGCAGTACAGCCTTGGAAAAATGCTTAATACAACTTCATTATCACCACCACTCACTGCACTGCATATGCAGTGCCTGATTACGGATAACGAGAAGTAGACTGAGGGCTGTTGTGCACCTGCATCTAAAAGACCAAATAAAGTATTGATTTGGATGAATCTAATGACGGTCATTTAATGTGTTTATCTACTCACAGCATTCATTTGAACTGACAAAGAATGCAGGACATCCCACTGTTAAATGTGTCTTAGAATTGTAAAGCCTTAGTACCTCTGTCATGGCCAGTCACGCAGACAAAAAAATCACTACATAACAGTTCCTAACTCGATGTGTACCTTGTATGGTCTTTCTGTAAGGACAGTTTGAAGAAAGTTATAGATTAAAAGCATATGATTCTTTTTTGAAACTTGAAAAACTTCCTTACTCTACTAAAGTTTCTGTTATTTTTATTTCTTCAGGAACTCTAATTTGAATATGTTAGAAAGTTGGTTTCTTCTTTTCATAGTTTTTCATGCTGAGAAGTTACTTCAAAGAATTGCTAATCCTTTGGTTGATACTCTCCTCCCTTTTATTTTATCCCCTGTTTTCTTTATCCTTGCCTTTTCTGTCAAGTGTGTGGTTTCCAAGGGTTATCATCCTGGAGCAAATGTTAAAGAAAGATGTGCTAAAAATAAAATCCATGGCTATCTAGGATCTGAATCTTTTCAAATGTTATTATTGACTAATAAGTGACATTTATTCCAGAGCATTTTAAATTCACAAAGGAATTTAGAATTGCTTTATTTTTCAAACCACATAATCAGCCTTTTTATTCACTTTGTTGCACAATGCATTTTTATAATGCCTGAACAAATAGAAAAGAGAAATATTTAATTTTTTTTCTACCATTTCTAAGGTGACACATAACCTTTAGAGAAAGTGCCAGGCAATTCTAATTCTGTTTAAAGGAAAAATAAATCACCTTGTGAAATATAGAACCAAGCAGATTTTTTTTATTATTTTAAATTGACACATAATAAATATTTATGGAGTATAGTGTGATCATTTAATATATGTATACATTGTACAATGATTAAGTCAGAGTAATTAACTCCTTAAACATTTACCATTTTTTTTTTTTTTGCTGTGGGGAGCTTTGAATTTCCCTTTTCTAGTTCTTTATTTAATAAATTGGGAACTCCAGCCATCCTGTTGTGCTGTAGAACAGTAGAGCTTATTCCTCTATGTAACTGCTTGACACCTGTTACCTATCCCTCCACCATTCTTAGTCTCTCAGAGACTGCTATTCTACTAGCTACTTCTCTGAAATCGACTTCTTAAAAAAAAAAAAAACCGATGTCTTGAAAAACTGATTTTTGCTGTCCTCCCACTAGTAAAATAAAATTTAAAGAACCTAACACATGACTTCTTCAAATAAGAGACGTAGACTATATGGAGGGTAGATGCTAATTGAGATTGATTAGCAGTGACAGGTAATGTACTTTTGCTGTTCTTTACTAGCAAAGTGGTACACATTGAAAAGGACCATTCAGACCTTACAAGGCTGTCTATGCCCTCAATCAATTTAATAAAAACATTAATGTGGTCAGTCATTTTTATTTTTGTTTCTGTTAATTTGAAGAAATTTCTGCTTTCATTGTTATTCTGGTGTTCTAGAAAAGACATTGTTCACATATTCTGCTTATTTATAATAATCATAGATTATGTAAAATCTATCATGCATCTATAGATTTAGCTAACTGGTCTTATTAAGCCACATTTATCCCTTCTGTGTCTAGTATGTTATTCCAAATTTCCACCTTCATTTAGAAGTTATCGAATCTCCCTTGTAACAATGTGTTCTGGTAGGAAAGGAGGAAAGAAAGCAGCTGCTTTTCTTACTTTTTAATATGCACCCATGAGGCTATGTGCATTATGTACTTTACTTCAATTACCCTCCACTGCAAAGTTATGAAGGCATTTTTTCTTCCTTTTTATAAATGAGAACACCAAGGCTCAAAGGAATATTATAATTGGTTGTAGGTCACTCAATAAGTAAATAGCAGGCAAGATTTAAAAATGCAGGTTTTTCTGACTTTAAAATGATATTTTACTATGCCTGCATTTTGAAAATTTATGCTTGGTTCTGAACTTTTTGCATGCAGATAGATCTGATTCATTTTGAATGTGTTTCCTTTTTGTGAAACTAGAACAAGCTAATTTTGTTACTAGTCTCTGGTTGAAACTGCAATCAGCTACAATTTAAATATATACGTTATTAAGCAATTATACAAAATTATCCCACAGTGTAACTCTTTTTGATGCCTTTCAAGGAGGAGAATGCTGGCTATTTGTCCATTAGGATGTTATAATTTAATACAAATTAGAGCATCTTTCACTGACTTGCAAATTTTGAAACACTTAACATATATGATTGCCTTAACTGTAGAAATTTATCTTTCACAGAAAATTTTTTATTCCTAAAACTTTGAATCTGCACAAGCAGTAGAAAGATGTTATTCTTTGGGATGAAAACTGATTATTAAATTTTGAAAGTTTGGATTCTGATGCAACATTTTGTATTACTGAAGTGTCTGCTTGGCTCCAGAAACATACATATAGTACTTTCG
Source organism: Cuniculus paca (assembly GCA_004365215.1). Classification (NCBI taxonomy): domain Eukaryota; kingdom Metazoa; phylum Chordata; class Mammalia; order Rodentia; family Cuniculidae; genus Cuniculus; species Cuniculus paca. Next base: position 10,433 of record RJWT010044403.1, read on the forward strand.
TATGTGATTTACTTTTTCATATTTAGAAATGAATATTTTAAAGGGTGAGAGTATTTTGGCTTGTTAAATTTGCAAGTATAGCATAACAGCATATAAACCAGAAAATTCATATTTATAAAAAAATCTTTTTTAGACTCTTGAATCCTCATAATGAGAGGAAGATTTACTTTAAATACCTGCAAAATAGAGCTACAATTATTTAATTGTGAATAGGTTAAATTCTTTCTTTCCAACTAAAAATTGAATAGATGTTATGAAAGAAGTCACTCCACACCAAGTAGTCTTAAGTGAATGTGAAGATTTTTAATATTGTATTCTAACAATGTTGCTTACGTTTGTAATCTTAAAACTATGGTTGTAAAAACTGAAAAACTTTGCAAACTAAGTGACCGATAACATTCACTTCTTATTATGAATTGGTAAATCAATCATTGGAACAAGAACCAAGAATATGGTCACACAGACACACATACACTTCTACATTCTGAGACTTTGCTGTGTTTTATTATCCTTTAAGTTTCCAGGGTTTTTCTGTTTTTAGGTATATTCTTGAAAGTTCAGTGTGACTTTTCAAAAATCTATTAATTATTGAAGTCACCATTTAGTAAGTGAAATTGCTTTATGAATTAGATCTATCTAGGGCTTAGAAAACCTTTACTTTCCAAGGCTTTTTATGTTCCCTTCCCATCTCTGTCTGTGCATGTTGTGTAGTCATGATGGTAATTGTTGTAGTAACAATCTAGTTTATTGTATTCTATTCAATTTGGATTTCTAAATGTATATATTCTCTAAAACAGCCTCTCCTTTATTCTGTCACAGCCCATTAGTTGGTGCTCATTTGCTATATTTATTGATTTTTGACAAATGTCTAGTAGCCACTTTGACCACTATACACTCCACTCATGTGGACCGGTGGCAGTACATTGAACACCTGATTCCTAATCACTAGGATATGGCCTTTGTTACAGGTTAATGACAATCAAATTTGAGTCAGGTGTAGTAAATAGAGCTTTCCTCAGAACCGTGATTAACTAGAGTATGTAAGTAGAAATCTCTTTCTAGTATATTTTATTGGTATAAATCTGATATTAGAATTATTGGACTATTGCAGAAGTTAGGTTTAAAATTAAAAATGTTTTGGATAAGGCTTTATTTTAGTTACTGAAAATTAAGTAACCCTGAATTTCTTGTAAGTTGATGACAGTAGTTTCACATAATCGGTGGTTGGTAATTGAATGGTAGAATGTCATTTGTGTTAGTACTTAAGGATTTAATTTTATAAAATGTTAATATATGGAGGCATGTGCAAAATTTTGCATTTGGTGTCTACCTAAAACCATGACTCTGTAATGTTATACC
>RJWT010044404.1:0-11789 GCA_004365215.1 Cuniculus paca
GTTTTGGTCTGATTTTGCTATAACTGATGGAATGGAAAACTACTGTGAAGATAACAAGATACACTATAGTAGCCATTGTTGTTTTCCCATTACCCTGCTTTGATATTCTGTACCAATTTCACTGCTGTGTTTTGACTGGATTTATTCTGTTTTGTTTTGTTGGGTTTTACTATCTTTAAAATTAAATAAATAAATAAATAAATAAATAAATAAATAAAATGAGGGCATGAATACCACAATAGAGAGTGAAAGAAGGAAAGCTCCAAATTCTTGGTATGAAATTTTCTCAAATCTCTGACCCTTGAACACCCATAACAGGAAGACTAGTGCAGATCAGCTGAACTAAAATTTGAGATATTCATTGCAGAAGATACAGCATTATAGTTTGATTCCAGAAAAGTTAAATGTATGCTCAAAAATCAGTACTCTTCAGAGGAACCTTCAGATTCCAGAGTTTCTACAACACATCATTCACAGTAAAAGAAAGATCAACAAAAGTTAATGGTATTATTCAGATATTGGAATTAGTTGCTAATAATTCTACTTTTTTTTTTAATGAGATAAAATCTTACTATGTTGCCCAGGCTGGTCTCCAATTCACAAGTTCAAGTGATGCTCCCAATTCAGCCTTCCAAGTGGCTGGCATTACAGTATACCACTATGCCCAGGTATATTATTTTAAAGCTTATATTAAAGCAATGTTTAGTGGGAAGGCCAAAAGGATGACTGTGATACTTTTTGGGGGAGCCCTGGTTCTTATTTTGAGTGTGGCTTTTTAGCCCCAGTGCAGAACCCTCAACCTACCAGCACAGATCCTTCATCTTGCTGGCACAGACTTTACGGTTTCCACCACTGACCTTTGGGCTTTCCCAAAACAGATCTGTGAAATAGACTCATATGAGATATTGTCATGGGCTCTAGGTCTCCAGTTGGACTCCTGGGGGCATTGTCATGGGCTCTAGGTCTTTAGCTGGACAGGACATTGCTGTGGGATCCAGGCCCTCAGCTGGATTCTCTAAGTCTTTAGTGTATGGACAGATTTCCTGCACTTTCTTAGTATTTGACTCCTTGACCATTATAAATAATATTATAAATTATGTGTCCTACATTGTCATGTTCTCCTTGCAAACCCTGACTGCAATAGCATGTAATTAAAGACTGAAAAAGAGAAGATAAAAATGAGAAAGAAAAAATTTAATTAAAAAAATTAAATTTACCATAAGATGTATATTTACACACTTCTGAAACCTAGTGAATCCTAAGTAGGAAGAACATTGCTGTGGTAAAAGAGTAAAAGGAAAATATTTAAAGTCAGAGAAAAATAACACATTTTATACAGGGGATAAACAATTTTAGTGAGGGCTGCTTTGTCCAAGAAGCAATGGAGAGAAGTTGAAAATGCTAACGTAGACATTGGCAGCAAAATACAGCTTTCTCTGGGGGTCTCAGTTGAGATACTTGGAAATCAAATTGGTAAAGAGAAAAAAAAAATCTGTGTTGAGAGGGAGCTGACAGGAAAACTAAAAACTACAGAAAAGCTGCAAAAAACAAAGCATGAAGTAGAGAAAAAAAGAAGGAATCTGGAAAGGTCTCCCTGGCTCCTGAGGAGTAGGGCCTGTCTCCTCTGACAGAGCACAGAACTTTGTCTGTTTGCTTTCCCCATCTACCAATGTGATCAAAGATATGCCTTGGCTTGAATGATTGCCACAGCCTGGGGTGTATGGATAGAGGGGACTCTGGAATGGGAGTGGGCACCTCACAACCCACAGGCCACAAAAGTAGGTAGAAAAAGCAGGGACTTGGGGACCACAAGGGACATAGAAAATGGGAGGTGACAGATTGACTACAGTCTTAGGGAAGACAGCATTGACTGACCATATCTAGCAGGAAAGGCAGGATACCCTTTGCGTTTACTTCAGCATGACCTATGAGCTAGTATGTGGTCTGTATTGGAGAAAGTCCCATGTGCTGCTGAGAAGAATGTGTATTCTATTTGTTAGTGGAACATGCTATAGATATGTACTTAGTCCATTTGTTCAAATGTTTGGTTCAGCTCTGATATTTCTGATTTTTTTGTCTAGTTGATCTATTTGTGAAAGTGGAGTATTGAGATTCCCTGTTATAATTGTAGTAGTGTTTATCTAGTTTTTTATATTCATTAGTGTTTGTTTTATATAGTTGAGTATGCCAATATTTGGTACATATATATTTATGATAGTTATCTCTTCATCTTGGACAGCTCCCTTAGTGACCCTCTCTGTCTCTTCTGATCAGTTTTGGCTTGAAATCCATTTTGTCTGCAAACAGAATGGCCACCCCTGCTTTTTTTTTCTGTATTCCTGTTGCAGGGAGTATTTCCACCTTTTGACTTTCAGACTATATATTTCTTTTGGAGTTAAATGTGCTTCTTGTATGCAACATATTGGATCTTGCCTTTTCTTGTCTTGTCTTCTTCTCTTCTCTTCTCTTCTCTTCTCTTCTCTTCTCTTCTCTTCTCTTTTCTTTTCTTTTCTTTTCTTTTCTTTTCTTTTCTTTTCGATAGGATCTCTCTATTCAGCTCAGGGACGCCTGGACTCACTATCTAGCCAAGACGGGCATTGAGTTTGTAGCCAAGGCTGGCTTTGAACTCACAGCAATCTTCCTACCTCCCCTTCCTGAGTGCTGGGATTACAGGCATGCACCAACATGCCTTGCTTTGATGTTGTTTCTTTTTCCATTCTGCCAATAAATTTCTTTTGATTGATGAATTGAGACCACTCACATAAATGGTTATAACTGACAGGCATCAACTTATCATTGTCACTATAGTATTTTCCTGTTGTTCCTTTCTTTCCCTTCTATTTAATTGCTTGTCTGGTGGATTCGTTCTACTGTGATTCTTGGAATTGTTGTCTTCATTGCCTTTTTCTAGAATATCTTTCAGAACTTTTTTTAGTGCTGGTTTAGTGGCCATGAATTTCTTCTGGTGTTATCATAGAAGTATCTTATTTCTTCATCTTTTTGAAAGATAACCTTGTGGGGTGCATCAATCTGGGTTGGAGGTCATTCTCTTTTAGGACTTGAAATATTTCACTCCAAACTCTATATAATTTAATAGTTTGTGTTGGAAAGTCTGCTGTAGTTCTGATGAGTTTTCCTTAATAGGTGATTTTTTTCCTAAGAGCATAATATTCTGTTCTTGTGTTGAATTTCTGGAATCTTGACTATTACATGTGCTGGTGTAGTTTTATTCTGGTCATGGTTATTTGGAGTTATCTATGGCTGTTATCTGTATGTTGAATTCTTTTTTCATGCTTGGAAAGTCTTGTGCTATGACTTCTGTGAACAAGTTTTTTTTATATCCTTTGTACTATCTTCTGATTTTTTACCAATTCCAATTTATCTTATATTGTTCTTGGCATTGTCTAGCAGCTGTTGGATTGATTTTTCATGGTCTCTTACTACTTTTAAGTGTTTAACTACAAAATTGTCTTCTAGATATGATAGTCTGTCATCACACTGGTTGATTCTACTGCATAAACGTTCAATGGAATTTTTAGTCTTCTGGATATATGCTTGAAACTGTTTTATGGCATCCAGTTCTTTCGTATGTTGGATCTTCATGGTTTCCCTGTCTTTCCTAAGTGCCTCTATGTTTTTTTAAATCTGGATCCACTCTAGATTCACTAAACATTTCCTTTATTATGATCCTCATCTCTTTGAATTATCTGTGGAATTATTCTTGTTTTGGTTTTATTGAGTAACTTATTCATCTGTTTTTTTACTCCCACTACTACCATTTCAGAAAGTTCAGCTGGGTGGCTTTTAATTTCTCCCACATCCATGCCTGGGGATTTGCTTTGGGTGAGGTGGGGATGTTGGGTTGCATCTTACTTCCATGTTTTCTTTCTTTCTTTTTTATTTGTATTCTACATCGAGGCTAGTAAACTGCTTATAGCTGGTAGCTTTATTACTAGTATTAAGACCTCTTTAGGAAATGGCTACTTTTCACAGAAGTCTTCTAGGCATATCTGGTTTTTGGCCCTTGAGTCTATTCTGGCCCTTGAGGTTACTACCTCTTGTAAGAATGAAAGGGATGAAAGACTGCAGCCTGTTTGACCTAGCACCCCATTGTTTGGTACTGGGCTGTAGTATTTTTTATTTTCCCAAATCAAAGTAGGTATTGGCATACAGGGAACAGCAACTAATCACAACAACTATGTTTCCCTGGCTAAAGTAGTACACTTTGTAATAGCAACAGCATCAAACACAGATTGGAAGCTAAAAAACTGCAATAACTAATAATTTGGCACCTTTACCCCTAGGTACAAGATTTACAATTATATAACAAAATCTACAATAAATTGGAAAATTATATGCAGTAAATATATACTCAATAGAGTAATTTTACCCTAAGTGGACAAAAATTTTAAAGGGAGAAGAGGAAAAAATAGAAAAATGAAAGAACAAAAAGAGATTAAAAGCAAGACTGAAGAACAAAGGAAGATTACCCAAGCCTTGGTAAACTGGTGAAGAAGACAGGAGGGAAAGAAAAAAGAGAAAAACAAAAATAAGAACAAAACAAAAAACTAAAAACAACGTTAACACTCACAATAGAACAAAAGCAATCAGAAAAAAGCCAAATGAACAAAAATTTTTAAAAAGACCAAAAGCCAAAAAAGAACAAAAGAAAAACTTCCTTGTGATTTCAAACCTATGGTTATCTTCTACCTTTGTGTCTATGTAAATTCAAGGCATGATTCTTCTCCTGCTGGTAGATAAAGGAATTAGTCAGAGTTCAAATAGGTGATGGATAATCCCAGCAAGCTGGTCATCAGACAGGTCATGGTGCTTTTTCTGCAGCACCCAAGTTCATAGAAATTCAGGTTGAGCCTTGCCTCTAGTCAAATGGACCAGACCTGAGCCATTTACCTTAAAGCACTCTGCGTGTCTCTTGCTGGATTGACCATGGCTCCCTGATCATGGACATCTCCCATGCTTGTCCCTCATCCAGTCACTGTGGGAGTTTAACATTGAGCACCCTGAGATGAAGCCAAGTCACTGCTGCTTTAATTTCCAGGTTTGGTTTGCCCCTCCCTAAAATGACATCCAACCAGGCATCATCTCCAGGAAATATGGAAGATGCTTGGAATGGAGTCACTCATTATCTACTGTAATGCATGGCATCCTCTGCTCCATTCCACTGGTGTGTTTCTTTCTGAAGGCCTCTAGGGTTGCCCACTTCTACTGTGCCTCTATACATTTGATCTTTCTTTCTCTAGTCAGGAGCCAGGAGCTAGGGAGAAAGTGAAGATTGCCCCCTTCCTTTTACTGCATTATGGTGTGTCTCTTCAATTTCTCTGTAGACTCCAATTTTCCCTTGAGATACTTCCTTGATCCCAGGAACCCACCTCCTTTCTTTTCTTCCCTCAACGGTTATTTTCTAGCATACGGATTCTAAATCTTGGATAGTTTATTTACTGCCATTTACTGCTCTTCCATCTTCCTGGATGTCCTTTCAAAAACCTGTTTACAGAAATCATAAACAGAAAACTTGCCAATTATGGGGAAATAATTTAATATGTAGAAATCAAGGCATGTCGAATCCCAAATTGCCATAGTCATAAAAGACTTTCTCCATGGCACATCATAGTAAATATCCCAAGTGTCCACCACAAGGATAGAATCTCAAGAGCTGTTAGAGAAAAGCAACAAATCACTTATAAAGGTAAACTCATTAGGGTTATACTCAATTTCTCAAAACAAACTTTAAAAGCCAGGAGAACTTGGAGTGAAGTGTCTCAAACTCTAACACAAAGCAATTTCTAACCCAGACTAATATATCCTGCAAAAACTTTCTTTCAAAATTGGTGGAGAAATAAGGTCTTTGCATGAGCAATAGCACATTAAGAAATTCAAGACCATCGAATAAGCACTCAAAAATTTCTCAAGGATATCCTAGAAAAAACAATGAAACCAATGATATCAAAAACTCTAATGAAATGAATTCACCAGGCAGTACAAGGAGTTAAACAGAAGGGAAAGAAAGGAATCAGCAAGAGAAAAATAATGCATAATATCAGGCCATGGTGCAATGAAACTAGAAATCAATGAGAAAAAACACACAGAAATTATGCAAACAAATGAGTAAATTAAACAATACATTGTTGATAATCAATGGGTCAGAAAAAAATTAAGAAAGAAATTGGACAGTTCTCAGAATCAAACAACAATGCCATACAACTTAACAGAACTTATGGAACACAATGAAATCATACAAAGAAGAAAGTTTTTAGCTATAAATGCCCACATCAGAAAAACAGAGCAAGCTCAAATAAATAACTAATGCTGCACCTCAAGGTCCTAGAAAACTAAGAACAATCCAAATCCAAAGTTAGTTAAAGGAAGAAAAGTATAAAGATTGGAGCAAAAATTAACCTTTTTGAGACAACAAAACAATACAGTCAATGAATCAAAGGGCTATGTTATGGCTTGTGACTAGATGTCCCCCCAAAGCATCATGCATTTTTAGATGGGGCTTTTTCAGCAGTAGCTGAATCTAGAGCCTGTGACTGATTTATAGTTGAATGCTAGGGTGCTGGGATTAGAGATGGGTGATTTCTGGGTCAGTCCACTGACTGGATTAATACTGCCCTAATCTCAGCAGTCTGGATAAAATAAAAGGAGCAAAAAGAGGCTTGTCTCTGTATTTCCAGGTTTGGTTTTGCAGTCCTAGGCTGCCGTGAACTCTTTCTCCTCTGTGATGCTCCTCTGCCAAGCCAGCATGCCTTGGAGCCAGCCAATTATGACTGAAATCTCTACAAACTCTTAGCTAAATAAACCTTTCCCCCTTTAATTTTGGGCATTACTTTGTCTCAGCAACAAAAAAAGTAACTAAGACAAGCTAGTATTTTAAAATAAACAAAACAGATAATTAACCTCACCCAATCTTACCAAAAACACAAAGAAAAGACCCAAATTAATGTAGTTAGAAATGGAAAAAGGAGAAATCACAACAGACACCATTGAAATCTGGAAGACAATTAGCAACTGCTTTGAAATATACACTCCAATAAACTGCAGAATCCCCCCAGTAAAGAATATATTTCTAGATACATATGAATTACAAAAAATGAACCAAAGAGATATAAACACCAGGAATAATTTAATAAAAGACAATTAAATTGAAGTAGTAATAACAAATTTTCAATGAAGAAAAGGCCAGGAGCCAATCTATTCACTGCTGAATTCTTCAAGTACTTCATAGAAGATATAATGCCAGCACTCCTCAAATTCTTTAATAAAATCAAAAAGGAAGGAATACCCCCAAAGTTATTCCTGGAAGCTAGTTTTACCTTGATTCCAAATCCACACAAGGAGTCAACTAAGAAAACCAAATGCCAATATCTTTAATGAACAAACATTCAAGAATCTTCAACAAGATAGAGGCAAACAATGCAACAAACCATCAAAAAGATCATATACCACAGAAACACAGGTGAGCCACACTGGAAGTGGGTGGCCCCTCCCCTCATTACTGCCATGACTGAAGTGAACTGCTTGGGAAGGCAGTAGGAATGGCAACTACACAGTAGGGTCCCAACTAAGGCATACAGGATGGTCAGGTGAGACTATTGGTATGAAAATTCTGAAGTAACAATAATAATATAGGCCAACAGGTGACTGAGGCCTCCATAGGCCCAGCAACCAGCTTGAGAAAAATCCAGGACTCAGTATCTGGTCCATTTCTCTCAATTTTTTTCTCACTTTTTCTTTTCTTTTTCTTATTTATCTCTTTCTTTCTTTCTTTTGCTCTTTTATTCTCTTTTTCTAAGTGGCTGGGGAAAACTCTAACCACAGAAAACTAACACCATCCTCCACACCCAGAGAACAAATTCAGAAAATCCCTTGAATATTCCTTCATTCTTTCTTTCTTTTCTTCCCTTTTCTCTGGTTTCCCAAACATTATGTGATCATCCTTTGTCCACCAGCCCTGCTTCTACTTCCTTTCTAGGTATCTTTGTTTTATAAAGTATCCTCCCTAAATTTCCCCACCACAAGGTAAAACTACTAAGGGGAAAAAATTTGAATAAAAATACCTAATTTTTGATGATTCTGTTATATAACTATAGACTCTGCCTCTATGGTCTAAATCAATAGTTGCAAAATCAATAGTTACCACAGTTTGTCCATTCTAAGTTGTGCTTGATGCTCTTTTATTGCTGACTTTACTACTTTAGTTAGGATGTCATATCTGTTTGAATCAACTGTTCTCCCTTCTGTAAGAATACTGGGAAATTCTGGGGGTAATAACTCTACCACAGCCCTACACCGAAGGATGAGGAACAGAGCCAAACAGATACCAATGTCCCACTTTTATTTAATTGGGAAGGTAGGATCTTCTAAAAGACACAAACCAAGAACCTCCTACATACAGAAGACATTCCTGGCTGGGGATTTAGCTCAGTGGCATAAGCACCTGCCTGGCAAGTGCAAGGTCATGAGTTTGATCCCTGGTGCCACAAAAAAAAAAAAAAGACATCCTGAAGAACAGACTTTTCCTAGAGAGGCCTTGATACTAGTGATATAGCTACCTACTACAAAACCCCACAAGGATCATCAGAGAAACAAAAAATTTTTTGAAATAGAAAATGATTGGATTAAAAAGAAAAATATAATCTCAGGCCTCCATTCCACCTAGAACAAGTTGAGGAGACATCAACATAGAAATTCAAAGACACATAAGTGAAATTTCTGAAATGATAGCAACTGAAGTAAAGAAACAAACCCATAAGGTTATACAGGAAGTCAGATAAAAAATAATCTCTCATGTAAAAAAGAAATATCAACATTTATAAAGAAATTGCTCAGCAAATTTACAGTAGAGCTAGATTAAAAAAATAGATGATGATAGGAAGAAGATGGAAACAGGTAATGATCAATATAGGAAAGAAATAGAATATCTGAAACAGATTCAAACATATATCCAGGTGTAGTGGATTGAAAATTGATGGTCAACTTAAACACCAGCAGAACTGAGTCAGCATGGTCATGAGTTTAGATGGTCCCCCAGAGGATTGTTGCTGCCATAAAAAGGAGATCTGGAGAGGAAGTAGTGTTGTTGTTTGATGCTGCTGATTCTCCTGTTTCTGTGGGTTCTCCTGGAGGAGCTTGTTGAGCTTATTTCCTGATATGAACTTGGCTGTTCTCATTGTCAGAGGAGCTTGGGACCTTGTTGCTGAGAATGGCTGTGGTTCACTTTGGGGGAGCTCTGGTTCTTACTTTACTGCTTTCTAGCTCTGGAGGGGAAGATGGTGTACTGCTCAATCTCCAGAAGCTTGTCATGCTGGCTTCCTGATATGAACTTGACTGTTCTCATCATCAGAGGACTCAGGACCTTATTATCACTGAGGAGGGCTATGGTACTTTTCAGGGGAACTCTGGTCCTTATTTCGAATGTCACTTCCAGTCTCGAGTGCAGAACCCTCAATCTACTGGCACAGATCCTTCATCCTGCTTGCACAGACTTTCTGGCTTCGATCACTCACCTTTGAGCTGTCTCATCATGGGCTCATGAAATAAGACTTGTATGAGTCATTGTCATGGGCTCTAGGTCTTCAACTGGACTCATGCAGGACACTGCTGTGGGATCCAGGCCCTCAGCTGGATTTTGGGGGGTCTTTAGTGTGTGGAAAGATTTCCTGCACTTCTTGTATCTAACTCTTTGGGTGACTATTATAAAATAATACTATAATTTATGTGTCCTGTATATAATTTTTTTCCTTGCAATCCTTGACTACAACACCAGGAAATTAAAAATTCCATTGAAAGCTGTCAAAACCAATTGAATGAAACTAAGGACATACTTTCGGACCTTGAAGACAGGATTACAACTAGTGATCATGAAAGGAAAGATCTCCTGAAAATATCAAAAGATCAGGAAATAACAATTCAACAACTGCAAGATGATGCAAAAAAAATGACGTAAGAATAATTGATGTCAATGAAAAAAGCAGGAGTTAACATATACGACATTAAAAAAGAAACTAATTAAAGAAGTAACAGAAAATTTTCCAAGCATAGGAAAAGAATCTGACATACAGATAAGCGAGGCATGTAGGGCCCCAATTAGCCATAACCAAAATAAATCTACAACCAGACATATAATAACCAAGATTCCAGAAATTGAGCACAAGAATAGAATATTAAAAGTTGTTAGAGAAAAGAAACAGATCATCTATAAAGGAAAGCCCATCAGAATGATAGCAGACCTCTCAACACAAACAAGTAAGCAAGCTAAATACAAAATGGAGCAGAGGCTGATGAGGTATTCTTGTCAATGAAAATTTGTGAGAAGGAATTATGTAAGGCAACACATAAAATACAATTGGGTTTAAAGTTGTTTATTTACAAAGTTCTTATTAACATAACTACTTTTAAAATATAGCAAAAACAATCAATTAACTTTACTTGCATAGAGAGAAAGCAGAGAAGAAATGTATGAATTACCAAAGCTGAATCATGAAAACATAAAAATTTTGAATAACCCAGTATCAGTTACTGAAGTTGAAAGCATAATTACAAACTTACCAACAAAGAAAAGCCTAGGTCCTGATGTATTTATTGCTGAATTCTATAAGAAATTTGAAGATAATTTAATGCCAATACTCCTCAAACTATTTAGTGAAATTGAAAGGGAAGCAATTCTCCCTAAATCATTCCTGGAGGCAAGTATTACTCTGATACCAAAACCAGAGAAAGACTCAATGAAAACAGAGAATGACAGGTCAATCTCCCTAAGGAACATAGATACAAAAATCTTCAGTAAAATACTAGCAAACAGAATGCAGCATATAATCTAGAAGATTATACACCATGCCCAAGTGGGATTCATTCCAGGAATGCAGGGATGGTTTAACATATGCAAATCAATACACATAATACATCATATCAACAGAGCCAAAGACAAAAAATCATATGATCATCTAAATAGATGCATAAAAAGCTTTCATAAAGTCAAACATTCATTCATCATACCCTACAGAAACTCAGAATACATGGTTTTTACCTCAAACTGATAAACACCATCTATGACAAACCAACAGCCAAAATCATACTAAATGGACAAAAACTGAAAGCTCTCAATCTAAAAATCAGGAAAAAGAAAAGGATGTCCACTATCACCAATCCTATTCAATATAGTTCTGGAAACATTAGCCAAAGGAATTAGAGAAGAGAAAGAAATAAAAGGAAAAAGATTGGGAAAGAAAAAAGTTAAACTATCATTATTCACAAATGACATGATACTCTACATAGAAGTCCCCAATAACTCCACCAAAAGACTTCTAGAATTAATAACTAAGCCAGACATGGTGGTGCATGCCTGTAATCCCAGCACTCAGGAGGCTGAGGCAGGAGGATTGTTGCAAGTTTGAGACCAGCCTGGGCTACAAAGTGAGTCCAAGGCCAGCCTGAGCTGCATAGCGAGACCCTGTCTCAAAAAAAAAATCTGATAAAATTGCCTCATAGGACCTATTGTATATGTGAATATAATGCATATGGCAATTATAGCAGAAGGAAATAGTATATAGATCTGTATTCTTGCAAGATTTCCATATTTTATGTGAAGTCATACAATATCAACTCAAAGTAGAGTGAAAAGTTATGTGCCTTATTATTTTTAGCAAAACCATTAAAAGTGTGAAAAAGTAAATTTAAAAGCTAAATTAAAATAGAATTCTAATATTATTCAGTTAATCCAAAAGAAGGTAGAAAAGAGAGAGAGAGTAGAAGAAAAATAGCAGGATAGC
>RJWT010044405.1:0-11786 GCA_004365215.1 Cuniculus paca
TACTGCCCCAGGTTTTCTTTCTTCCTCCATGGGAATCATAGGTGTATGATACTTTGTGTTTATTGTTTTTATTACTTGTTATTTTTCACTAGAACCTAAGCCCCTTTGAAACAGAGTAGAGTTATGTGTCTGGCACTTAGGGAAATATTTAACATAGAGTAAACAATAATTGCTTATTGAAAGAATAAATGAATGAATACCTGGGGGTTATTTTCATCATTACTCCAATGAGGAAACTAAGGCTCAGAAGGGTAAAACCTTGTGGCCTGTCACCATCCAGCCTGTGGGCACTGAGCCCACATCAGACCTGACCTGCCCACCTTCAGCACAGCTGCAGCCTTTCCTACCCCATCGCATTCAGAGCAGGGCCCCAGGCTGAAGTGAGGTGAAGCAAGAGGGCCCACACGAGCTGGAAAGCAGTGCTCAGAACATATTCCTGCAAACCGTGCCCCAGAGCAAAGCTGAGAGAATTTAGGGAATAGTTAGTTTTCATTTCCAAGGCCAAAAATGACCAGAGTGAGATTAATGGCTATGTGATTTCACTCCATCGTTGGTGTGAATTACATATTATTATCCTCTGACTCATTTTGTCATTCTCAGTTCAGGGTGTTTGGAACACTTGTTCACTGCCACACGGTCTGGGGTCTTTTCTCCTTTCTTCCTCCCTCTCTGTCCTTGCTTGGTTCCTGCATCCCTCTGCCCACTCGGGAAAGCCAGGGTCAGGCTGCTCCCCTTCTGGCCAGGGCTGACCCAGAGCCACATCATGAGCTCACTGTGCCCTGACAGGGCTGTGGCTGCCAGCTCAGCTCTGGCTCTGAGCACACTGCCGGCCTCCTGCATCCCGATCTCTGCCAGGCCAATCAGCTTCTTTTCTCCAGATGTGAGGTAGTAAGTGGAAATTCCCATGGTGGGAAATCAAGGTGTTTTACCTGTGAAGAACCCCTGACTTTGAATTCCTGACTTTTTCCAAGAGGACAGAGCTACTAGAGCCACTCCCACTTATTTGGTGGCTTGGGTGCAGACAGCTGATGACGGGAATATTGCTTGGTCTTGACTCTGGTTAGCTGTGCAGGGTATCCTCTGGTCTGCAGTAAAAAACCATCAGGGCTTGGGCCTTGGAAAACAAGAAGTGATATTTTGGTCAGGGGCTAGATGGAAATATGTTTGCTCTGACTGTGAAGGAGCTGTTTACGAAGCTAACAAGAAATATAAACAAGAACTGGAGGGGAAAGTGACTGCTCTGAGTGTGCTTGATATGCTAATCACACATTATGCTTATTTTTTTTAATTAAAGTAAGTCCCCTAAGGAATTCATATGTTAGCTAGTTACCATGAGTACTTAAAAGATATTAGATGATATTTCTTTAAAAATTGGTTATAGTTTAGGCGAATATTACTATCTCTGTACTCATTCATCCATTTAGTTAATAAATATTTACTGAACACCTTCTCTATGTTAGGGACTGTACAAGGTTCTTGGGGGACAACAGGGAATGGAATAGACGAGGTTCCTGTCTCCAGAAGCTTTCCTGCTTCTCATGGGAGCTCTGCTCTGGTTGGACAGAGATGGCATAGCCTGCTAGTTTTAGAAGCAGAACGTGGGTATCTCAGAAAGCCTCCTGGAGGAGCTCTGACATCCACACTTGCCCTGGGCACAGGAAGGAGTGTGTCCTGTGTCATATGTTGGCTGGTGTCTAGGTCCTCTCAGCTTTACTTGCAATGCCAGAGAGGTCTACGTTCACGTCCTCACCCTGCTGCTTAATGGATACAAGGCACAGAAAAGTCACACAGTTCTAACAAGACTTAGAGGATTTAGCAGCAAAATGAAGATACTAATATGAATCTCACAGGATTTTGTGGATTGAATAAGATAATGGACATAAAAATTGTATCCCAATAAAGAAAATAGCATGTGGCAACTAATATTATTATCAGCTTTTATTACTGAAGTATAAGAAATCCTGTATTATCCTGGCTTTGGTGTTACTTCCCTTTCTATGTGTGCATGCAGACACATGCACACACAGACAAAGAAAAAATGATATTTGTGAGTAAACACATGCACATACCTTCCCCCACACATGAGGGCACGTGTCTGTGAGGTCACAAGAAAAATATCTACGTACCCCGTATGTATGTGTATGTCTAATTGCCTAGGCACATACGATTGCTTCATGGCCACATTTCCTTTGGAAGCTTTTTCTTACCCAATACATGCACCAGCCTTTTTGAGTCCTCTTCCAAATCCCAACTATAGAGAACAAGGAGACAATCATTTCCTTTTTTGTTTTTCAGTTCCCTTCAAGTACGGGGTTGGACTTAGAGACCTTTGTCTCTTTGTTCACTCTTCTTTTCTTTGGTTGAGATGCATTTTTTTTATATCCCCATAGGTCACTATTTTTCCACACTCACTTTCCTTGCCTCTAGGGAAACATTCCACAGAAGATCCTTGTGATTCTGTGTTTACTCGTAAGATGAGTTATCACTCTTTTCATGACACTAGAAGCTGCTTATTCTTACCTTCCCATGAACTCCAGGATCTAACTCTGCTCCCACAATTTTGTCAGCTTAATCACTATCCTCTCATAAATGTGATCACTCTCATTGCTTTTGTCAGAATAAAAAATGTCCCCACAGAGTCTCATTGTAGTGAAGGCTTGGTTGCCAGTTGATGAGTTTTGCAGGGAAATGATTAAATCATGGGAGTACTAACTTTATCAAGTGGATTGATCCATACATTGACGAGGCCATAGTTTTGTGGGATTATGGGGAAGTGATGGAAGTAGGAAGTGAGAGTGAAGTGAAATGAATCGATCATAGGGTGTGACGTTGAGGACTATATCTGGTTCCCAGCACTTTCCTCTCTGGTTTTTTCCTATCTCTGCTTCCTGGCCAGTGGCTACCAAGAATTAAACAGTTCTGCTTCTCTACAGGTCTTTAGCAATGGAGCTGGCTGATCATGGACCTAAACTTCTGAAATGATGAGCCAAAGTAAACTTTTCCTCCTTAACTTTGTATTCTTAGGTATTTCCTTACAGGGACGAAAAGCTGACTTATCAAAATTCTTTCTCTAACATAACACTTTTGGGCTTCTTGAGAATATTTGTAACAGATGGTGGGAAGGCTGTCCTCAGTTGGAGATGGATTCCCCCAGACCTTCCTCCAGAGCACCCACTTACACATGGATGGAAATGCACACACTCACATTCAGAGGCATGCATGCATTTTTTACACACTCCTTTAATTTTATCTTCCCTTTCCTTTCTGCCTCCCTTTGGCCTCCTTAGACAAAACTGGTTAAAAAAAAAGTACATTGTATTTTGCTGCTTCAGGGATATATTTTATTCTGTTTCTCATTAAGACCTTTTTCTACCCAAAATGAACCTGAAACCTTAGTTTTTCTCTCTTCCTTCCTAGAATTTAATGGAGATTGACATGTCAGTAAAGAGGGCCTAAAAAATTCGTAGAGGAAAGAGGCAACTGGTACTCTCTGAAAAGGAGGAAATAGGAATATTCCCAAATGGGTCAGCCTTAACACAGAAGAGGGTATCCTGGGCATTCCCCAAACCATGTGGAGTCAGCACATGTAAAACACACTTCTTCCCGCATGAGAGAGAAATACTATTTTTCAATCAGCCCCTCAGTAATTGGAGAGGAGTTGCAGTTGTAAGCAGAATGGTAGAGGTGAGCTACAAAGCACAAGAAAGAGGCCTTGCCAGTTCTATCATTGAGCACCTATTTGCTGGTGCTGTGTTAAAGAAGGGTGAGCAAGACAGTCACAATTACAGGTCATCTTTATAGTCAAGTGAGGGATAGAGGCATTAAACACCAGCATTTTTATGAAGGATGACCGTAACAAAAACCAACGTGCTTTGAGAGTAAAAAAATAAGGAAATTTCATTCAGTGAAAGTAGAGGCAAAGTTGGGGGAATGGTGATGGGAACGTCCCTGAGAGAATGGCAGTTTTAAAGTAAAGTTTGAAGAGTAAATGGAGGTTGCCCAGAAAAAAGGGGGGGGGCAACATTCCAGAAAAGAGGAAGTAGCACACATTAAGGTCATGACTCTGTAGGGTGGCCCATCAGTGGAGGACACAGAAACTACAGTGGCTGGTACTGTTGAGTGAGGTGCAGAGTAGCGTAAGATGGAGCTGGGGATGGTGGTGGGGAGCTGACTAAAGTAGAACTCATGGGGCACCTGACACTTGACAGTTGATCCTGATCCCTGTGCATACTGCCGCTGTGGCCCTTGAAGAAGTGACAGCCAGATGTGGGAGGAGGAAAGGACATGTGAGGAGCCCCCTAGGACTTTGAAAGAGGAAAAAGATGCTGCAGTTGGGGGCAGCTGTCCCGAAGTAGTTGATTCAACAGAAAAGAGCTCTCTGGACATATTTTTGTCTTTTATTTTAAATTCTAAAGCAATGTGCTCAGAAGGCATTGTTGTCCCTAACACACTCATTAGTATCACTTGAGATTATCAGGGAATCTGTGATTTTTTTTTTATCTAAATAAAAATATAAATATTTCATGTCGGCTATTGGGTTTGTGTCAAATTATTACCCTTCCAAAAGGTTACTTTCAAATGACTACTCTAAAGTTTGTCCTGTGTCAAAATAAATCACATTAGCATATCATGGACCAACTTACCCATCTAACTGTGGGAATAATGTCTTTAAGTGGCTTCTCAGAATCTCAAAGAAGCCAGTCTATTTATTCGCCAGATTAGTGTGTATGCTTAATCTTAGCTATACCTGTAGCATATTTTATACAGTTTTGTCTCTGTCAAGCTAATCTAATTTGCATAGAAATCTTTAACTTGATTTATTTTCCAATAATCAACAAACTGAAAACATTTGTTAGTAAAAGTGTTGCCCGCATGAAAAATAATCCTTTATATTTAAATTATTTTATGATGAAACTTATGAGCAAACAAGCCTGAAGAAATACAAACACATTTTCAAGAACTTACTATTGTACAAAACCCATGTACCATTAAAAGTGGAAGAGTTGAGCCAACAGATCTCTACTACACAAACTCTGACGAGGGTGATAGCACAGTAAGAACACATAGCATGTCCAATCACACAGATCCTTCTTATAGACTCAGGCCCCACATTCCTACATGACTGTCCTTCCCACTCAACCTTAAGTGAGTGCTTTAACACAACAAGTGATTGAAGACACCTTAGACTGAACAAAATCTCTTCTATCTTTAAGATGATCCCATTGTTCCAAATCTCAATACTCATTTGAGCATAATCATTTTAGATATAAATAACTGAAAATCTTTATTTGAAAAGTCTCTTTAAATTCTTGGACAGTCTGAGAATGAGCAGTTTGCCTTGTAGGAAGTCTAAATTATTGATCTATTTTTTAAGCAAATGCAATTTGATTATTTAGAGTTCATAGCAGAGCAAGAATGGCCCCAACAAACTCCCTAAACCTGGTGCATTCTACCCCAAGACCCTAGCATCCTGAGATCACTTTTTCTATTTTGCATGATTTTTGATTGATGCGTGTCAGGACAATGAATCATTCAAAGAGAGTTGAACAAAAAGCAGCCATTTGCACAGGCATGAGTAGGACTTAAGGGGGACCAAGCAGAGACAGTTCAGCACTTCAGAGATAGTAACAGTGGAAACCTCTGTCACATCAGGTCTGCAGGGGTAAGGAAGAGGAGCAGGTACCTTCTGTGGCTTCACAGAGAGGACCTCAGTCAATCTTTGATATCTTGTCTAAGGAGAACAAAGAACAAATTTCCTGATACCATTGCCCTTCCACCCTCTGCCCTCCCATTGACCAACCTAGCCAGAAACACATAGGCAAAAACAAAACAAAACAAAAAACAAAAACAAAAAAAACCAAACAGAAAACCCACTGAAGAAGCATAGCAGCCTTGCAGAATATAGAGCAGGGTCAAGAAGAGGAGAAAGTGAATTTCATGGCTCTGGGGCATGGAGAAGGATGAATGGAATAGACTCAGCACAAACTGCTTGCTTCCCCCACTAGCCTATGGGAATCTTCTGAGTGGGGAATATACTTTTCTATTTTGTAGCCCTATACTCAAATTCAAACCCCAACAAAGAGAAAGTGTTTTGTATACTCTGAACCAATGGATGTATGTAGGATTGATCAATAGGTGGGCAACAGATGATGAATGAATGAGGATTGGTTAACAAAATCCTCCCTACTAGAGCTCCTCAGATCAGCTTCTCTGGTACCCAGAGAACAATTTGTAATTAACACATCAAAATTCTTCTAAAGCCACAGAAAGACTTTGTCTCTGCTGCAGCTTAAGCAATCTTCAAGGAAGCTTGGGTACAGGATGAAATTGCTTCCTTCGTAGCAGAGATTAAGCACCTCCCACCTCCTGTTCCAAAGACCTCAAATTCTGAATTAGGAAAGATATGAATTAATGAGTTCTTCATGTAACAAGAAAAACCTCTTTTAATAACTGAGAGTTAAACAGAGTTTGGATCCCTGCTGATCTTATTGGCAAAATTAAATAAAAGTGACATTCTGCTGGCCCAAGCAAATTAGCAGCCGGCTTGTGTAAAGGCTCAGTTAACCCGAGACATTGTGTGATGTATTACCCATTGTTTGACGTACTTTCATAAGAGCAAGACGAAGTGTCCTATCCTTTAGACTCTGGTAATGTGCCTCATTGTTAAATTCAATAGGAAAAGCGATTCATACTGTGGTATGATTGAAAAGAAAATTGAATCCTTTTGATGTTATAAATGTGTCTATTACTGCGTGTGCACACAAATTTTCCATGGAAATTATGGTGAAAGTAGTGATTCTCCTCGAAAAATGCATTAGTGTTGACACGTTCAATTTTATCTGCATCAGAATATAAATACCCTTTAACCATGGTCAAATTGTGCGGAATGTATATATCGCATCTGCATAAGTCACTTGTCTATCCATCTATTGGGGAAAAAAAATCACATTGAGCTCCAAAAGCTATCCTGGCTCTCCATTTGCAGTTTTAAAAATATATATTATTAAAAACATTGGTACAGGATTTGTATGAGGGTCTTTCTAATTTAAAAACCAGTTTTATAAAGCAGAGGTCTGTAATTTCATATCCTAGTTGCACAAAGCAAATTTGAAAACTTGGGAGACATGTGAGTTGTTTGACTGTTGCACTAAGGTTGACCACTAGGCCATTATTGGCCATGAGCTAACAAGCAGTCATGGGACTATCTTGTAAGGAAGCAGGTGATGTCAGGACCTTACTACCCAGCTGGGCACTGTGGTTTCAAATCCCTTTGCTTACAAACCTAATGAAATTGGTAAACTCTCCCTTTCTTCCTTCTCAGGCTGGTGGTCTTCTTGCTCTGCTCCTCCATTCTCCTGTCTCTCCCTAAATGTAGACTCAGAAGCCTTTCTCTCAGAGCTCCAGCCTTCTCTTCTGCGAGTGCGAGGGGACGCTCTTTACAGCCTTCAAAGTTAACTTTTGGTAATGTAGTGGAACACATGATACTTTTTTGCTTCCATTCCCACAGTGGTTGGGACAATTTTGGTTACAAACAGTGGAAAATTCAACACCAAATAGCTTAGGAAAAATGAGAAATCATTACACTTTTACTATCTCCTTCCCCCAAAGACAAAATTGAGGGGGCAAATCTGGCAATGAGCATTGCCATCAACAATGGGTTCCACTGGGTTCTGGGCTCTTCTCCCTGGGTGTTGACTCCATCCACAAACTCTCTTGGTAATCTCTTCTCTTGACGATGTGATATCTGCTCTCCTTGCTCATAATCTTTCTATTCCAACTTCTGTAGTACAAAAAGTACATGAATATATTTTTGACAAAGCTGTGATACTCCTCCCTCTTCCATTTCTCAGGTACAAAGTACCATCTGTACTAACTTCTGCTACGAGTTAGAATACAAGACTCTATGGGCATGTCACATGGCATGCTAGAAGGGAAACCCAGGATGAGTCAAGGAAGGGGTAGTGGGAGAGGTGCCAGGAAAGCAGAAAAAACTAGTAGGAAAAAAGTGGCAGGATAACTCGTTCTTCCAGGGGGACATTGGCGAACCAGGACCAAGGCCATGCTTGGGCATGGCAAATTCTCTCTAGTTCCTGGGTAGACTTGGGAGTCAGGAGAGAAAGATTCTGGAGTGCAGGGCAGTGCAGCCATCAAAGTGCAAACCAAGTCGGTGAGAGTTTGAAGCAAGCTGCTTATGGATGACCAGATTGAGAATGCGTAGGGCACAGGTCCTGCACTCCAGGAGATCAGACACGTGAGGCCCACAAAAGATGCTTAGCTTCTTCCAGTAGCAGTATTTTGACAATGGCGATGTGTTGTTTGCATTAATGTATTGTTTTAAAATGTAATACATTTTGAAAATTTAAATGCTCATATATATTTGATCACTGTTTGTATATTTTCAATTGCAGAAGAACTTCTCTACTTTGAAACAACTCACTTTGTTATTTCACAGTTCTAGCTAAGTCGAGATCTGCTTCTCTCCAGTATCTCTGCATTGACTTTGGTTCTGCTGGGAGAAATCTCCTTAATTGTATTTACCAAGCTCCTTCACTTAACACAGTTATTATATGTATGCCATAAACTGTTTAGGTGCCTGGGATATATCAGTAGACAGAGAGAGAGAGAGAGAGACAGACAGACAGACAGAGAGACAGAGAGAGAGACAATATTGTAGAGAGAATCTCGAGGAAGGAGTTCCAGGCAAAAAAACAATAAATGCAAAGGTCCTAGGGTAGAAGTTTGACTTATTAAAGAAACAGCAAAATCAATAGTGTGGTTTCCAGGAAGGAAATATCTGAAAGATGCAAGAACCAGATCATGAAGGGCCTTATAGGCTTTTGGAAGCGCTTTGACATTTACTCTTCAACCCACTGTCCAAATCCTGAGTGATCCTCATGTGGACACAAAGCATTCATTATTAGCTTGGGAAAATAGGGCTGGCATTTTACTTGGATTAAGAATCCTGAGTAGTCAACAAATTACCATGTTCCCCTCATTAATTTATCCTCATCTATCAAGTGGATTTCTGCCTTGATTCCCTGTGAATAATTCTTATTTCCCAGCCGGCTCTGCTGAGACGCTCACAACCTTCACACAGCCTGGAGCTCCTGGTGAAACTGGAGCAGGGCAGGGATGGAGAGGTAGAAGAGGGAGAGAGAGTCGGGAGTAGAATCTAGTCTGCAGGAACAGGGTCTGTGAGTAACAGTGCTGAGTGTGAACCATGGCTTGGCAACTCACTGTCCATGCAGCACTAGGTAGCTGTTTTCTGTGCCTCAGTTTCCTCATCTGTCATGTGGGAATAAGAGTACCTATTCCACGATGCACCATTTGACATTGCATGTAACTGCCTGGTATAGAGTAATCCCTTGCTTACTACTCACTGTTACTGTATTGACCACTTCTCAAACAGCCTCTTTGCCTGGGGTGAACACAACTCTTTATTTTCCCAGATGGTGGCAGGGGTTTGTTTCTGATTGCACCCTTGGGCTTCTGGTGTCATTACTGCTCTGGTGCCCCCGCCCTGCTGCCCCTCGCCTCATTTGCTGCAGGCCTCTCCAGGTGCTGACTTGGACTCTGACGACTCTGAAAGCCAGTAGGCCTGAGTCATGCCCAGTGTCACTGTATTTATTTGGGCACAGAATTTGGCTGCTGGCCATTCTTCACTGGGAACAACCAGAGAATTGTCTTATTCATGCCCATATTGGTTCCGTCCTAGCTCATCATTATTTTTACCTTGCAAATTTGGCTGCACCCAGTAGGGTTTGGACCCAAGACTTAGCAGGATCAGGTCACATTCTTATTCAGCAAAAACTAGTTTCCTTAGGTACAATATACAGAGTACAATCCTTGGACACCCTCATACAGACATCTCCAGTTCACCTTCAGGAGAAAACTGACCTGGATGGGGGCCCACTCTTAGGAAAAATCTCCTTGTGGCATTTCTCTGCCTCTCCCTCCTTTCTCTTTCTCCACATGGTTGTCTCTGCTTCTTTCCCCCACATGTCATGTGAGCATAGCCTTGTAAATTGTTTAGAATCCAAGTCTGGGTGGGATATTTACCCAAAGCGAATTATGGCTGGATGCATTCCTATGTCAACATGTGCCACACTCATTTCTTATAAAGTAGTTCATTATTCTGTGGGGCATAAATAGTATTACCAGATTGATATGATTAAAGCTAGTGAGTCATTAATTAGCATCTAATTAAAAGAGATGAGTTACATACCCATGTACAGTAGCTAATGTGATGTTTTCCTTGAAAAAAGAAATGATTAAGTGTACAGCAATTGTGTTTTCAGAGAAACCACACCAAACCATATGTGCAGTTCTCTGGAAATGCAGAGACAACATCTGCCTTGGGGCCTCAGCAAATTGAATTTACTGCCTCCCAAAGACATGGGTGCCAACACGTTCTGGTCACAACGAGCTGGCTTGAGCTTTGCATGATTTTCAGAAATATCAACACGGAAGCCATCAAGCTCACACTGAGTGCTATGTCTCCTATTCAACATTCTACTGTGACATAATTCATCCTGCCAATCATTCTCACATTCTTTATGTAATTTAATTTTCACATAACCCATATCCCCATTTTATACCAGAAAACTAAACCTCAGACGGGACTCAGTTATGGAGGATTTGATGACTACAGAATTTCTGAAGAAGTACATTCCAACCTCCCATCCAGACATTTGAGTCCTCTGGATCCTGTTCTTGGCATCTCCAGTAGTCTCTTTTCTTACTGTTTTTTAACTTCCCACCTTTTTATCCAGCTGAACTGCTTATCACCACATTTCCCTAGTGTCATAATTCTGCTCTCAGCCAGCTAGGAAGGCTTTCATTCTATTCTCTACTGAGCACATCCCACCAAAACTCATAGAT
This sequence comes from Cuniculus paca, assembly GCA_004365215.1. Taxonomy (NCBI): domain Eukaryota; kingdom Metazoa; phylum Chordata; class Mammalia; order Rodentia; family Cuniculidae; genus Cuniculus; species Cuniculus paca. The sequence goes on from RJWT010044405.1 coordinate 10,882, forward strand.
GCAGGATAATCCTAATTTTGCTCACACAGCTTTAACTGGGCTGTGCTATAGTCACTCTGAATTTCAGTGAATTCTTTGCATTTCATACAATGGAACCCAAAATGGAAGAATCGCCTTCACCCAACTCAAACTCTCCCTAGGTGGGCATTTCTGTCTTAGCATCTTATTCGTGTAGTCACTAGCCTCATTCTACAGCAATCGAAATTTGTGTTTTGACTAGGTACTACATCTGATTATCAAAGGAATACATAAAAATGATCTGTAAGCAGCAAACATAACGATTATTCCTGCAGAAAAGAATAGGATGGGAATCGAGAGAGTGCAGGTCAGAATGTCAGAGGGAAATTTTATGTATTATGTTTCACATCACCAATGTATTTATGTATAGCTTGCATAATAAAAAAAAGTTCAAAAATTAAAGTAGCACATTCCTATTTGAGGACTCCAGTACACTTATAGGAAAGACAAATGACAAATAGAACAGAAATAACTCTTACCTATAGAAAATTTGCTATTAAGTTTGGTATTTTTCTTCTTTGTTTTTATTAAATTCTATTCTTAGGTGCTGTGTAAGAATTGTGAATCCTTTATGGTTTGATATTTTGACATATGTATCTCCCACACTAGTAAAAGTGCTTGTTGACACCAATTCTAAATATGGCATAATATTCTACTGAAGGAATGAGATACTACCCATTCAGACTTTCCCTGTGGCTAGACATGTATATTGCCAATATATTTGCAGTACAAATATTGTTGAGGGAGACATCTGCTTTTAATTGGAAAGCTTAAATTATTTACATCTCTTTTCATAACTGATAAATTTATTTGTTCTTGTCCGGTTATACTTATTATATTTGACTTTTCTGTTTCCTTTGGATTATTCTCTCTTTCATTAAGATTTT
>RJWT010044406.1:0-11789 GCA_004365215.1 Cuniculus paca
TTGAGAAACAAATGCTTTGAGGAAATCAGCAATGGCCAACACTGCGTAAAAAGCCACAACTAGCACGTGAACACACACACACACACACACACACACACATCCAACAGAACAACAGGGACCCACTTACGCCCCTTCAAGCAGCTAATCAGGAGACAGCCCCAACTAGGGGCAAGGGACAACACAGACCAATTTATCAAAAACCAAAGTCAAAAAATAAACCTTTAGGTCTGGTCATAGCAGGTTAGTTAAGATATGAGTCAGGAAGACACCCAGTTAAGGGGTGTTAGCTCTGGATCTGTCACCAGCTTGGTGTCACCAAAAGCAAGTGACTTGTTCTGAAAATGACAGAACACACAAGATGAGCTCTAAAGTTCCTTTCAGTTTTTTCAAGCTATCTTTTTCATCACTAACACATGTGGATCAATGAGTGTGTTTCTAAACTGAAGGTAAGGGTACATCTCTTATCCCATTTATACCTGAGATATCAAATTCTTTCATTTATTCAACAATTATTAGGACCACAGTTTGTTGCAGGCATTGTTCTAAAGCAAAGGACAGAACAGGGAAGTATTTCTTGCCCTCACAGATTTATATTCTAGTGAAAGAGATAGGCAAACAAAATATATGTCAACTGGGTGTGGGCACACACATCTGTAATCCCAGCATTGTGAAAGGCTCAGGCAGGATGACAGCAAGTTTGAGCCCAGCCTAAGCAACTCAGCCATTTATTAAGACCCTCTCTCAAACTAAAATGTTAAAACAGGCCTGCGGATGTAGTTCAGTAAAAATGCCCTGGGCTCAAACCCCAGTGCCTTTCCTCCCCAAATACATGTCAGCAGTGATAAGTGTTCAGAGTATACAGATTGTTGGGTTGAATGTTATTTGCACTTTTAAATAGGCTTATCAGTGTAGGCAAATCCACACACCTGGGATTGAATTTGGACATCATAAAGTCAGTTGGCATCCATTCTTTCAATCAGTCAATCAGCTAACATTTACATGGAATGTTAAGTTTTAACAACTTTAGAAGTTTGGGGAAATGGCCCCCTTGGATGGAGATCAGTTTTTCTTGAAGAGACAGTACAAGTTCATGGTCAACCAAGAGGGATCGAAACTAGACATCCTGAGTTTGCATCCTGCCTCACGACTAGGAGACCCCAAGGAAGTGACTAAATCTGTTGCTCCCTTCTCTACCCATCTTCAAAGAGGGAATAACAAAAGTTCTTACTTGAAGGTGTGTTGTAAGATATGAGCTCTACTCACGCTGGACACTGGGCATAAAACCAGTCACAAATGACAGCCATCAAAATAGAAATCAGAAGGGAAGATCAGGAAGGAACTGCTCCTGTGCACAGCAAGAGACCCCAGAATTAAATGGAGGCCAGTGAGTTTGGAGGCTTATTTGGGTCTCACTTGGCTGCTTTAGACTTGAGGAAATTGGACCACAATACACTTTTCTTCTGGGCTCTTGAAGGCAAAAGTAAAACAGTTCCCACTGAGGACCTGAATTGCCCATTAGAAATGGCCACAGAAAGTCATCCCAAACAGAAGAAGCTGATTTTATTAGAGAAAGGAGTGGTTTTTCATGAGATAAGGACAGATATGCCTCTGTTTACCTGGAGCCCAGTCTTTGCCTCTACCTTGTCAGTACAGCCAAGCCCAACTGGGACAAGAGCATCCTAACTCCTGCCCCCAGAATGTGGCCACCAAATTATTTTAGCCTGTCATTCTTGTTTGCATAAGAATTCTGCTCCATCTGTTAGAAGGAGCAATATCCATTCATGCTAATCTGATTGCTCCTATCGCTTGTATTAAAAAACATGGAGGTTACCACAAGCTTTGCTCTGACCTTTGATTTTCTAATATCGCATCTGGGGTAAGCACTTCTTTTTAATCTCTATGGACAATAGGCAGAATTTCACCAAGGGGACTGTGACAGAGGCAGAGATCATAGAGCATGTGTCCATGACCCCAGGTTAGATGATTATAATAAAGCTTTTTAGGCACTTCTAATAAAGAATATGCTGAACAGCCTCCAATGTGTGTGTGCAAAAGTCTAATTGCTGTTAACATGTCACTCCCATCACAGAGAAGCAACAATGTACTGACGGCTTGTCAAATCCGGAATTGATTTTGAAATTGCTTTAATGAGGTGTTGAATAAGTTTGCAGGGGCCTGGCCATCTGAGAGGCCATCAGCCAAGATCACCTGCAGTTGCTTTGTTGACTATTCATAAATGAGCATGAGGTACACAGAGGGCTGCTGTTTGATTACTGAGGATTTGCAGGCTCTGAGCTGGAATCTCAGTCCTTGTCTCCATCTCTGAAGTCCCTTGCTTTTTAGATTTGTTTTGGGGTCTGAATGAATGCACACATGCCTCTCTCTGTGTCTGTCTCTGTCTCTCTGTCTGTCTCTGTCTCTGTCTCTGTCTCTCTCTCTGAGAGTGTGTGTGTGTGTGTGTGTGTGTGTGTGCGTGTTCCCTTTCAGCTTCATTCCTCTGGGGAAATATCTCCAATTGAAAGTGGGCTGAGTTTTCATAAAAGCTTACAGAAAATTACAAGTTCCTTCTTGTTCCTCTTTCAAAACGTGATAAGTGCTCTAAGAGCAATGTACCTCTCAGTTTTGAGCTTTGTCCTGTCCACAGTGAAGTAGCTGCATGACTGTTATTCAGCCTCCAAAATTACTGCTCCCACTTGATTGCCCTGAAGGAAGACTTTAAAAAGGGTTTCCAATTGTCAAAGGCTAGAGACCTTCACAGCCATTCTCAATATACACCCAAATGAAACCTGACATGGTGAATGATGTAGCAACGGTCACCAGGTATTTCCACTTGGCAAGGCAATAGGGAAAGCACCCTTCTAGCCGCATCCAAACCTAAAATTAATTCCCCCTTCCAATGAGGTTTTGAACGCATAATGTGAAAATGGTATTTCCCCAGCCAAGAGAACTGAACAAGCTTCTCTGCTTCCTTGTCTTTCACTTGTAAATAATACCAGTGTTTTGACAATGAAGACAAATGTATACCCACCTTTAGGTAAAAATGAAGAAACTGCCAGAAACACTTCGCGATTGTCGATTTTATTACCTGCCTCCCCAACCTGGAACATCATTTCATTTAGAGCCAAGGTAGAGAGCCAAATCACATTATTTCTGAAGGATGTGAGTGTATTCTAGAAAAGCATCTGTGTGCATTATGTTCCATGAGGCATCATCTCGTTTATATTGCCTGTGTGTTGATAAGGGCATGGCCAGCATCCTTAGTAGCTACAGAAGCCTTCAAGAAATTGGATGCTACAGGGTCCATACATCAATGTTACAATGTATTTTTCATGAAATCTGTAAATAAGGTCAACAGGATAGGGATATTTTGGATGACAAGATCTCTAATAGTTCTTGAGGAATGGTCTGCTTCCCTGTAAAAAGTCAATTTATTTATCTTTTTTAATACTATTGCTCATTAAGAAGTCTGATCTATTTGGTGAAAATAAAGCACCATCCACAGCATATTGAGATAAAGAGGTAGTTACTTTTCTACAAACCAATGAGAAGAAATGAAAGCTGTTAGCATGATAATTAGTACCGTTGGAGTTTCTGGCATTTTATCTTTTGCTGTCACCTAAAACTTTATCTCAAATCCAAGAGACAGGTAACTTGGTCTTCAAAGAAAAGAATGACTGAGAAGAAAGAAGAAAATGGTCAGGGTCATGGATGCCAGGATTTAAAGTTCAGTAATGTCATTTTTATAGCCTCAGTGAAATTGGAAAGTAATCTCTGCTTCTCCCCAGACCTCCATCCATTCTGAGTATCAAATGCATGTCAAGGTCCATTATTGTAAGAAGTGTCTCATTGACTTTTATGTGCTGCTGCCAGCTCCTTGCTTGTCCAGAGCTGCTCAGGCTGAATCAAAGCACCCAGCACTGGTCGCAGGTCCTCTTACCCCACTGGAAACCAAAAGGCCAATCTGAATTGTCACCAAATCTGCTGCTGCTGTGTGGGTGCCTTATTTCATCTTTCTGAGCCCTCATCTGTAGAGCTGCAAGACAGAAATAATGGTACCTCCATAAGGGTGAGTATAAGAGTGAAATGTTACATCTGCAAAGGGCTTAACATAGAGCCAGCTCTACGAAAGCATTAAATACTGAACTCAAACTTTAAGTGCAGATCCTAATCTTCTCACTAGATATAGACATTTTTTGTGTCTTTACAAGGTGTGATCAAAAACAAGGAGAATGCCACTGCTGACTACCCAATGCAAAGTCAGGCTTGTAAAAACATTACAAAGTGTCTTCATTCACATTATTCACTGGATCCGGCACCATGCAACTTCTGGCTCTTTCCCAAAGTCAAAATGACCATGAAAGGAAAATGTTTTAAATCAGTTCAGGGCATTGAGGCAGCCACAACAGCACAAATAAAGACACTCACGTAAGAGGACTTCCAGAACTGCTTCAGAAAGAAGCATGAACAATGAGATAAGTATGTTCAAAGTAAGGCAAGTACTTTGCTTTGTGTCTTTTCCTCTAATACATTTTTAAAATTTAAATATTCATTGCATTTTTCTATCACACCTCATATTACAAAAAACATGAGTTAAAGACGACAATAGCAACTTTTTAAAGCAACTAAAAAGGTAGGAAAAGACCCTTCTTTATTAAACATATTATTTTCTTACTATTTTTAATCCTAATAGAAGAGTAGACAGTCTCTTACAGATCAATGAGCATCCCCTCAGGCCTAAACACAAGGGCGAAAATGAATCCTGAGTGACAGAGCCTGGAATTTCACTCCCTCCCGCCACCTGCTCTTGGGGGTCAACTGTACTGCAGTGTGTAATTACCAACCTCATCGCTGCCTCTTCACTTCCTCTCTCCCCTGTCTAATTGATGGCCTTGACACCAGTGCAGGGTCAGCCCCCTGGAAACACCTTGGGCACAAACTGTGCCACCCACCAGATGCTGCTCACTCAGAAAGCTAGCCATGGCCAGAGTCAGGAACTCAGTGATCGCTTGTGTTTGCTCAGAGTTGAGGAAAAAGTGACACAGCAAAGAACAAGGTTACAAATCCACACTAGGCAGAAGGAAAATTATCCACAGGCTTAGGACGGTCTTGGCTACCGCGTTTGTTCCATTCATTCATGTACTGTTGGCCCTCCTCCAGGTGAAGGACACCTGGGTTCCATTTCTTACCTTTCCTTTAGGTCTTACTTGTTTTCCTCTGAAATCACACACAAACAGTGAAACTGTTGTCCTGTCAAATGCTGCAATAGTATAAGGGGTACATGGCAATAGACTGTTCACATCTGTCAACAGTTACAAAGAGAGCACTAGAATTCACACAACAGAATATAAATCACCAGCCAGAACCCAGGACTGTGCTTAGGTATAGAGCCCCAACATGACCTTCCTGAAACCAGAACCAGCCTGGGGTCCAGGCAGACTGGAGGCCTTTTCCTGCTCATCTCTAGGCTGCAAGATGAGCTCACATCTAGGAGAAGTGAGCTCCTAACTCACTTCTCTTAGAAACATGTCCCTTCTTTATCCACAAGCACCAAGCCCCAACTCCCACAGGACACACAGATCCTCTGTGATGTGTCTAATTTGCATTCTAAACCCCTCTCTATTTCAGCCCATTATTGTGGCCCAGCTGTAACAGGAAAGGAAACTTCACCTGAAAAATGAGAAAGAATTATACCAAAAGTACAGGTTATAAAAGCAAAAATAAATAAACAAAACTACATGAAACTAAAAAGCTTCGGCTAACAAAGGAAATAATCAACAAAATAAAATGGTGGCCTACAGATTGGAAAATCAAATTTTTAAACAATATATCTGATAAGAATTTAGTGTCCAAAATTTATAAAGAGCTCAGATAACACAACAGTGCAAAATAACCTGATTTTTAAAATGGGTAACGGAGGACTGGGGCTGTGGCTCAGTGGTAGAGTGCTGACCGAGCAAACACAACGCCTGGGTTCTATCACCAGCACTAGAAAAAAAAGGCAAAGAACTTGGATAGGCACTTCTCCAAAGAAGACATAAGAATAGCCAACACAGCCGGGCATGGTGGCGCACTTCTGTAATCCCAGCACTCAGGTGGCTGAGGCAGAAGGATCATTGCAAGTTCAAGACCAGCCTGGGCTACAAAGTGAGCCCAAGGCCAGCCTGAGCTGCATAGCGAGACCCTGTCTCAAAAAGACCAAACAAACAAAAAACAAAGAAAAAACAGCCAATGGTTATATGAAAAGATGCATGACATCATTTATCATCAAGGAAATGCAAATAAAATCTGATGTGAGATACCACCTCACATCCATTAAGATAGTTATTATCAAAAAAATCAAGAGATGGTAAACATGGGTAAAAGTACAGAGAGACAGAAACCTTTGTACACTGTTGGTAAGACTGTAGGTTGATACAGCCATTATAGAAAATAGATGAAGGTTCCTAAAGAAATTAAAAATCCATATAAGGCAGCAATTCTTCCTCTGGGCACATAGCCAAAGGAAATGAAATAGCTATCTCATAAAGATATTTGCTCTCCCACATTTAGTGCAGATATTCACAGTAGCCAAGACATGGAAATAATCTAAATGTCTATTAGCAGACAAATAGAAAAGAAGCTATGGAATATTAGTCACCCCTAAAAAATAAAGTGATCCTGCTATTTGGCACAAATGGGTGTACCTGAAGAACATTCCAGCCAAACAAAAAGTAAAATAAGCCAGACACAGAAAGCAAAATATTGCATGACCTCACATATAGGCAGACTGTAAAACAAAAAGTCAAAAACATAACAATAACGAAGCAATCACCAAGGATAGAACTGGAATGGGGGAATGTATGAGAAGATGTAGGTTAGAGGACACAAAACAGCATATATGTAGGATGAATGAATCTGAAGATCAATAATATTAATTCAACATGAGGCTTATAGGTAATAAAATTGCACTATACTTGGGATTCCTGCTAAATGAGTAGATCTTAGCTGCTCTTTCCACTAAAACAAAAAAGTGGGTAACTAGGTAAGATAACGGATATGTTAATTTGCTTCACCATTATAACCATTTTACTACTTATATGTATCCCATAACATAATGTTGTATACTTTAAATATATACAATAAAATTTGTTCTCTTTAAAAAAATAGAGGGCATGGTGCCAGAGAGTCTGGTCATTGAGCACCTCTGTAAACAGTCTCACACTATTACCCACAGCTCATTCTACCTATTAACCTAAGCTCAAGAAACACAACCAGCCAGGCATGGTGGTGCATGCCTGTAATCCCAGCACTTGGGAGGCTAAAGCAGGAGGACTGCTGTGAGTTTGAGGCTGGCCTGAGACACATAGCGAGTTGAAAGCCAGCCTGAACTACACAGTGAGACCCTGTCTCGAAAGACAGACAGACAGACAGACAAACAGACAGACAGATGCTAACAGCTCAAAATGAGTTTCAAAGGCAAATAGAATATCAAAGGATAAGATACATGATTCTCATAGCTAAACTTCTAGCACTTGCTCTAGACTAGAAATCAGCAAATCTAGCCCATAGACTAAATCTGGCCTAGTGCATGTTGTTGTCAATAAAGCTTTATGGGAACACCACTTGCCCATTCATTTAGGCACTGTCTATAGCTGTGTTGGAACTACAAAAGCAGAGTTGGGTATTTATTTCTTATAACTACCACCATATGACTCACAAAGCTGAAAGCATTTACTATCTGGTTTATTACAGAAGATGTTTACTGACCTCTGCTTCTTTGGTTGTCCTTACTTTACCCAATTATTGAATTATTATTAGTGGTAACACTTACTATTTTCCCCACTACTGACTATTTTGGCTTATGACAGAAAAGCTCACACTACCCCATCAGACAAAAATAGGAAACTTGTGAACACTAGAGCCTGGTTATAAATGGGTAAAAATTAACAATTGCACATAAACCAAGTAGTCTGATTTTTTTTTATAAAAGCTACAAGACAAGAGTTGTATATTTAAATTAAGCCCATCCTGTGCTTATTGAGCAAGTGCTTCAAGATCAGAGAGCAAATTAAGATAAAAAGAACTCTGCTCTGTCAAATAAAAATTCAGAAATGTTATTAAAGATTGTGGCACACTGGGTTCCATTATGCAAAGTCCACAGATAAGAAAATGAAAGAAATCTCTAGGGATTTCCACAAGAGGACCCAGATTTGTCTCAATCAAATAAAGTATCAACTATTACGTGAGTCTTTACACAGAACCCTTTTAATAAGAAGTATATTTAAAAATGAGAGCAAAGTAAAAGGTATTTGTTTTTTCATGCAATATGGAGTGCCTAATCTAGCATCCTTCTTAATTCTGCCCCATGCCTATGGGATATTTTAGAAGACACGGCTAAACCAACTCATTGAGTCTGATATGAAGTAGACAAAGTTCTTGCAGAGCTCAGGCTGGTACATTATCTAAGGGGTATGTAATTCAACTTTATGGCAAACTTACATGTCTACAACTCTCTCAGTCCCCAACCCTTTAGAAAGAACTTGACCTAGGTCCCTTTGGTTTAACCAAGGTATTAAAAACTGACACAGATGTGAGCTGCAGCTAAGAAAGATCACTCCTGGGCTGGATGACTCAGATTTTTCCAGTTGTTGGATTGTATACCAAAGGTGTCACGTGTCTAATATTGTGAGGCTCAAGTGTTAGTCTGCATTGCACTCCAGATGGCTACACAGATGTCCCAGTCATCTTGCCCAAGCCCCTTGGGGTAGTGGGCATATAACTTTCAACCTCCCTCTACTGACTCCAGGCTAGGTTGGAGCAAGCAGAATCAGACAGGCAGCACACACCTCCACACCCATACTCCTCACACACACATACACAGAGTAAGCCCATTTCTTGCAATTACAATACAAGTCACCTCTGAGATTAAAGGGTAAAGTTCACTTGCAAATGAAAAAGGTGGGTGCTACAAAGTTCATCTCCCCATAGCATGCAGGGCCATTTCTCTGTGTTTTCCTCACTATTTTACAATTAAACCATGTCTTATTCATGTACATGCATTCCTAGCACTTAATATAGTAAGTAGCAAGTAGATGCTCAATAAATATTTTTCATGTGTTCATTCAGTGAATTAGTAAATGTTCACTGAACACCTATGTGTGACAAAGTGCTTTATTAAGTACAACAAAATAAAAAACACATAACCTGCACCTTCAACATGTCTCAAATTGAGAAGGAGAGCAAATAAATAATTACAGTGTGGAGTGGTTGCGTTATGGTCAAGACTTCCAGAGTTGGGCACATCACCCTGTTTTGGGATGGGAGGTGTGGAAGCAGATAGGCCTGGGCAGAGAATCCTTCTTCTCTCTGGCAATGCAAAAAATGTTGTTACATCAAGACTGTGACCTTTACAGGGTACAGGGAAGAAAAGAGTTTCTTTGTGACTATTAAATCCATGATACTCACCAGCAATCACCATTCATTGAGATATGGGCTTGCTCTTCTAAATCAGAGCAATATATAACAACAGGCTGTTGGTATGCAAAAACATAGCCAAGATTCCTGGGGTCTTGCCTTGCTTTAGGCACCTGGCAGTTAAAAATAGCAGCAAAAGAAAAAATCAATTGGTCGATAAGATAGAAATCAAAGGATCATAGGATGTTGGGGTCTATAAAAGGGCATTTAAATGTGACCAGAGAATGTCTGATGCCAGATGATGAGTGTGGCCAGTTTCACTCTTCTGTTCAATAGATAAAGTGACTGATAGGTCATTTGGGCTTTGCCAGAAGGGAGAGACTCACAGGAAGACCTGGCACACGGTAGTCAATTGATAAATGTGCTCTGAATCAATGTAGGCAAGCACCTCAGGGTGTATAGGGGAAAAGTAGGCCTCAAAATCCAGAATCTCAAGTAACACAGCCACACTGACCTTCTCATCAATCATCAATCAACATCTAACTGTCCTAGGAGCAGTGGAGAAAGCAGAAGAAATTACACCTGGCCCTGATCTTAGACTCACGCAAACAAAGCTAAGAGCAAGCAGCTTGTGGAAGAGGAAAATCAAAATGAGGAGATGCTCAAACTAATCAATGATCAGGAAAAATACAGATGAAAATATTAATGACAGCTTAGGGAGTATCTCAGTGGTCAGAGCGCTTGCCTACCATGCAGACCCTGAGTTTCATCCCCAACACCACAAAAAAAGAAAATATTAACAAGATATTACTTCATACCAAATAACTACAAAAAAATTTAAACCAAATAATAATATCAAGTGTTGGCCCAAATATAAGATACAGAATCCCTCATGCATGGCTGACAGGAATGAAGACTAGGATAGTCTTACTATGAGTAATTTAGCACTTCCTAGTCAAACTAAGTATGTGTGTGACCTGTGTATCATCAGTTCTAGTTCTGGGTATGCATATATCCCAAAGAAATCCTACGCAGACTCATAATGGGCCATGGATGATGACGCTCACTGCGACACATTTGTGGAGTTGGAGGTGATCAGGATACTCATCCCTGGGGACTGCACAGATAAAATAAGAAGGAAAAGGTGTAACACATGGTAAACTGCACACACTTGGAAACAACAGATTAGATATTCACATAATAACATGGGCAGATCTTGAAAACATACTGATGGTTGAGAAAAATACAAAAGTAAATGAAAGATACAAAACAATCCCATTTGGGAAAATGAAAATGTTTGCTCATAAAGTAAGAGTATAATCGTGCAAGAAATCTTCACAAACAAAATGCTTTTTCTACACATATGAGAATAGTTGCCCCTGGAAATAAGATGAGCAAAGGGACAAATATAATTGAGTACCTGGAAGTAGGGTGCTGCTGTAGGAAATATTTAAAAATGTGGGCATACCTTTGGAATGAGCGGTGAGTGAAAGCTGAAAGGAATATGTTGGAGAAAGCCTAATTGTCTTGAACATGCTATAAGGAGAAATCCTGACTTTAGGGACTTTTCTGGTAAGGACTCACAAGAGTAGGATACATGGTATTGGAAATTGAAGAAAGAGAACCTTATGATATACTAGCAAAAAGTTCAGTAACACTCACATATTCATGGTGAAAGGAGGAAAAATGTCTAATGAGCCAGGAGATCTAGTCAAGGTGTGTTTCCAAGGCATTGAAAGTGCTGCCTTATCTCTTCTTGCTACTTACAGTAAAATGCATGAGAAAAAAGGAAAAGGGAGTGAGAGAGGGAGGGAGGAAGGAAAGCAAGCAGACCAGGTTTTAAAAATGTTCAACCCACCGGGCGTGGTGGCTTACACCTGTAATCCCAGCACTCGGTAGGCTGAGACAGGAGGATCCTTGTGAGTTCGAGACCAGCCTAGGCTACAAAGTGAGCTCAAGGCCAGCCTGAACAGCATAGTGAGACCCTGTCTCAAAAAGACAAGGGTCGGGGATTTAGCTCAGCTGCCTAAGTGTCTGCCTGGCAAGCACAAGGTCATGAGTTCAATCCCTGGTGCTGCAAAAAATAATAATAATAATAATAATAAATAAATAAAAATATTCAACCCTCATAGGAAGCAAACCAGCAAACAACACTAATTAAGAAATGGCTTCCAAGCAAATATCAGGTCCAAGGCACTGCCAGGAAAACACAGTCTAAAGATGAAGCTGAAGACATGAATGTAAAAAAAAAAAATTTATGAAACGTAAAAAAAATTTATTTTATTTTATTTTATTTTGAAAAGAATACAACCAAACAAAACAAAACAGAGTAAAGTCAATCAAAACAAAGCAATGAACATGGAACATGACTTTGAAACAGGGTTAAAAAAAAAAAA
>RJWT010044407.1:0-11781 GCA_004365215.1 Cuniculus paca
GTGTGGTACCAGGCCTGAACCTAGGGCTTTCCCACCGAGCTGTATTGCCAGCCCTTTTTTGTTTTGAGACAGACTCTTGCTAAGTCAGGTTGCCCAGGTTGTGCTTGAACTTCTGATCCTCCTGTCTCAGCCTCTCACAGTACTGGGACTTTAGGTGTGTACCAACTTACCCAGTTTCAAGTGCATTTCATCTCAAGATCCTGGCTGATTGAATATGTGGAAGAGAACAGTTGATTCCTTGAATTGAATAAAGTTTCTATAAGGTCTGTTATTCAATTATGGCAAAAACAAACCAAACAAAACCAAAACAAAAGAAAAACATGCTTACTCTTTTCCAAGTTGGGCTTTCTGAACACATGCTGGATTGGATTCCATGAATTCTCACTTCTTTCCAGATGCAAATAAGCAGAATGTTATTATTAAGACTAGATGGTGGGTAAACCCAGTAAAATTTAATTTCACCTCATCAGCATTGCAGACAGAAGGCAGCATCTATTCCCAGTTCCTCAGCAATCCTTTGGCGCTTGCGCACCCCAGCACAGGCTGTGTGATGAATTGACTTCCACATCGTTGCTAGGCATTGATTAGCAGACTGAACTCTTCCCCAAGGACTCGGAGAAAGCCCCTCCACCCTCGCATTTCTCAGTGCATGCTTTCTGTGTGTGGAGGCTCTCCTGATCTTGGCCTCTCACCCAGGACCCCAAGAGGGCAAGAAGGGGTTCATAGCACTTATTAGCACTCTGCTTTCTCACAGTCACAGCCTTGTTTCTCTCTCCTGTCTCTCTTTTTTAGTAGACAGTCAAAGCTGCATCTGCTGTGAGGTCAGTGAAGTGTGTCTTATATGCATGATAATATATGCATTATCTAACCACCCAGTATGCCTGGCATTAAGAAGGGCTCCCTGATAGGATTCTCTTTAGCCAAAAGTCAAGGAGTATCCTCATGCTGCCAGGCAAATCCCCAGATTCCCTACCTCAGTGTTCCATTGGGGCATTTTGCTTCCCTGTGCTCTCCCATTCTCTGCATCCATGCATGCAGACACCTGGCAGGTGAGCTCCTGAGCCTTTCACGTCCTCTCAGTAGGCATCGCTGTCTCCATGCTTCTTCCAGCTGGGTCCTGTGAAGGCCTCCCAGTCCATTTCACACAGCCTTCCAGGAATCCACTTTCAATAGCACAGAGTTTGCACATCAGAAGAAACACCAGCCATCAGTCGTGGGTGAGTCCCCCCCACCCCAAGCTGTGTTGAAATTCTAACCTTTTGTTCTGTAAAAGCGAACTTATTTGGTAGCAAAGTCTTTGCAGATATAATCAAGTTAAGGAAAAATCACAGTGAAAATGGGCCCTAATCTCATGTGACTGATGTCCTTATGGAGCGAGTCTTGGAGACACACTGAGACACATGGAAAGCCATGTGATGACTGAGGGGAAATGGAATGAGGCGGCTACAGAAAGCAAGGAGCTGCAGAAGTGAAGTTTCTTCCCTAAAGCCTCTATAAGAGCAGAGCTCTGGAAACGCCTTGGTTTTTGACTTCTAGCCTCCAGATCTGTGACCAAATACATTTCTGTTCTACACACCCAGTCGCACCACTTTTTGTGGGACTTTACTATGGCATCCTAGGAGGCTCACAATTCGGTGAGCGTCTCCTGCATTCTCACCCTTGCCAGAATTCTATGCATCTGCTACATTGTGCAGACCACCCAACTGGATTCCCCATCTCATCCGGTGGGGCCAGCAGGGCATCTGGAGCCCCATTTTTGTGCAGTTTAGGGGAACTGGGACCTTGTTGTCAGGGAGGAAATCTCTTTCACTGTACTCAATTTCCTGTCCATCATAGGGCTGTTGTCTTGGAGAAATTTACCCTTTGGATTAAAGGAGAATAAAAGGAACATCTTCAAAGATGTATGGTCCAGCCCAGTTCATCAGTTCTGCTACAGGATTTTGGAGACAAGACCTAAACTTGGTAGGAAGAGTTTTCTGGAAGATCATCTGAGCATAGTTATTCTATGAACTTACAGTGTGTTGTGTGACTGGCTGAAGATAAGGAATTACAGCTATGGAAATAATAGTTAGTAACTCTCAAGAGATACTATATACCAGGCACTGTTTAAAATGCTTTGAAAATATTAACTCAATTAATCCTCACAACCACCTGAGGCATGAGGTACTCTTGTTATCTTTGTATTGTTATACAAATGAGGGAATTAGGAATGGAGAGGTTTCAAAACGTGTTTAAGTTTAACCAACGCATAAGTGAGAGGGCAGGTATTCTAACTCAAGTTCGTGCTCTTAATCACAATATTTTGAGCCTGTGTTTCTCCAAGTTTATACAGATGGATGTTCAAAACCATGGCTGTTTTTATGCCACTGAGTCAAGAACTTCCTTGCCCATGGGCATTCTGTGACATACTAGAGACTAGGGCATTGCTAAACAGAAAAGCTATGGACACAGGCTGGACATCTTACATCTTATTAGCATTGCCTGTCCACCGGCCATGCTAGAGTGCAACAATGGACCTCAACTGTTCATACTAGCATTAGCAGTGAGAAGTATCTTGGGGCAGAAGAATTCAAAGACCTTGGCAAGGACAGCAGTAGTCTTCTCTCATTGGACAGTGGTCCTCAAACTTGAGTATCTGTCAGAACCAGCTGCAGGGCTTTTAAGCCACGGGTTGATGGGCCCCATCCTCAGAGTCTCTGACTAGGTCTGCAGCCAGGCCCCCATATCTGCATTTTCATATATTTCCAGGTGGTGCTGACACAGTGACACATACTTTCAGGTTCATTCGCACTTTCTTCTTCAGTGATGCTATGATCAGCTCCATAGATAATCACAGAGACCATCGACCAAAATATTTGACATTTTCTCTCAAGAGTATTACCGGCAACTTGTTTAGGACAGCAAGTTTGCCAAGCAGCAATTCCGGTGAAGATGGCTGAATTCTACAGCTTTCCAGTATTTGTCCATAGAGATCATTTGTTAGTAGTCCTCCATCTCCTGCAGCATAATCCGAGGGCTCCATAGTGTGTGTTTTGCATGAAAGATGCAGGTTAAACTCCTGCAGAGAGGGAGGAACCATCTCTGGTCTGAGATGAATTAGATTTAATTCCCTCTTGAGGCAGTGATTGACAAGAGCCCTCCTCCAGGCCCCACCAGTCCCTAAAGTCTGTAATTATACATAAGCCTTGTGTTTGTTCTACATAGCAGCTCCAGGTGGTAACAATGCCTCACCCATCTCCACCTGCATGTTCCACGGTCTCCCCAAAGGGAGTCCATGTGTGAAGGAGAACTTGTTTCCATTTGCCCCTGAGACCACTTCTCCTGGATTGTCCCAGTTAGCAGCAATATTTGGGTCACTCATTCCTGCTGGAAACCTGAGGATCATCCTTGACTCATGCCTGCACCCTATCTCCCACACTTGAAGATCAGTTTCTGCCGTCTGATTCTCCTCCCCTTTCTTTTCCAAGGCTGGGGTCTCGCCTGGGCACTGCAGTTGCCTTCTAAGTGGTGCCTCTATCTCCAGTGCTGAAATCCTCCCTACATTCTTTTCACTGCCCCTCTGCCCCCAGCACGCTCCATCTAATACACGGACTAACAAGCAAGGGTCTGGGCCAAACCTACCCCTGACACATATTTTTGTTCAGCCCACAGGCTAAGAATGGTTTGTGCATTTTTATGTGATTAAAAAGAAAATTAAATGAGCTGAAATGGTGGTACCAGCTGTAATCTCAGGACGCTGGGACCCTGGGGCAGGAGGATCACAAGTTCTAACCTGCCCTGAGCAACTTAGTGACTTAGCTGGAACTTGTCATAAATAAATAAATAAATAAATAGGGTAGGAATGGGGGTTAACTCAGTGCAAAGGCCATGGGCTCAATCCCAAGCACTAATATATATATATATATATATATATATATGTCAAAATATGCAACTCATATTTCAGACTCTAGATAAAGTTTTCTGGAATACAGCCAAGCTCGTTTGTTTACAGATTGTCTGTTGCTTCTTGTGCACTACTCCCACAGGTGTGCAGTTACAACGCAGACTAGAAGCCCACAGAGTATAAAATGTTGATTATCTAGCTATTTGCAGGAAAAAATTTGGCAACCCATGATCAAAAAAGCAAATAGGACCAAGTCACTCCTTTGCTTGAAAGCCTTCAGAGCAGTTCAGAAGTCTCAGGAGAAAGGCTGAGCCCCTCAGTATAGTTCAGCAAGACATCTTGGATGGGTCTCCTGTTTTTCTCTGCTGATTCACCTCCTTTGGTTCCTGACTTTGACAACTTCAATAACTTTAGAGCCCATTAACTTTAGATGAGAAAACTGAGGCTAGGAGAGGTGAAGAAACTTAAGCAAGGTTGCAGAGTCTCTAAGGGCCAAACAGAATGGGACAGCCCTCTGCAACTCCACGGCACCCAGACATTAGGCAGACAGTATGGGAACCCAACCTTAGATAAGAGGAAAATCATTGAAACCATGTAGGGATTCTTTTTTAAGAAATAAAGCTTTAAGTGTTTATTTTAACATATTCAGATCTATTTAAGATTTTTGCTGTTTACTTTTGCCATTAAACTATTCTCGCGTGTGTTTGTGTTTGCAGTATTGATAATGAAAGATGCAATTGGTGCAAGTGTGTATGCTGCTTGCTTGTTTTTAATTGGACCCTTTTATCCTACTCAGCTGATTAGTGTACTTGTTTCCTTTCTGTTTTGTGAAGGTGATCAAGAGAATTACAGACACACTTGTATGCACGTAGGCGCACATGTTTGCATATGCCTATCCAGGATAACTACGCAAAAATAAATACATCTTTTAAAAAACACAGTTGTGAGTTTTCACTGTGGATTCTAATTTGCCTTTGTTAAGAATTACCTACCCAACATTACAGTGGTAATTGACTATTTATCTCACGAACACTATGAACTACTGATTCCTCCTTGGGAATGATGGTCCAGGGCTCCACCACCCAAGCTCATAGGTGCCGTCTGAGCCGGCATCAGCAGGACTGACTCAGCTTCTTTCTGATTCAGAGATAACTGTGTATTTTGTTTCCTGGGGCCTGGGATGAAGTTGAGAAAACAGCTTAACTCAGATAAATCCTCACTCAGCCTCTGACTAAGCTGGATACGTTCATAACGTTAGAATTCAAAATTTCTATGTTTAATTTGCATTTCAAACTACCACTTACATCAAAAAACAAAAATAAAAACCATTTACATCGAAACCTAAGCAGGAATATTATACTAATAAAAAAAACACACTTTTAGAAAACATTGTGGGGGCAAAGTCAATTATGGAAACAAAAATCATAGATGCTTTTATAAAATTAAACAGATGTTTATATATCATACATATTTGTGTCTAGATGACATCAGATCAATAACTGAAGTAAGAAAATTCAGTGAGTAGCTTGGGCTTTGCATATCAAATTGTTGCTGATGTTCTGATGAATCATTCCCAGGCTGTGAGAATGCTGGCAAAGTCTAAAGTAACGGCAAAGTTAAGACACCATTTTCCACTCTCCCACTAGTAATGAATGGATCCCATTGCAGAAAGTAGAGAGAGTCAGTGAGCATGTTGATGAGGAAGGCATTCAGAAGGACAGAGATGAGTGTGAAGGCCTGAAGTCTTATCTGACACTGCGCATTGTATAAATGAATAAATACCTAAACACATAAGCATCTTTTATTTTGCCTGAGGCTGACCCAGAATTCTCTTTCTCTGACTGGTGCAATATAGTTTGTAAGTATCAGTGTGTATTGATTGGTTCAGGAAATCACATGTGGATAACATGTACAATAGAAAAATTGTATAGGTACATTGACAAATGAAAAATACCTTATACCTATGTTTGTGTGTGTACACCATGGTCCTATTTCATTTTTAAAATGAGTGTATATTTGTGTGTAATTGATTTACTATTTTGGAAGGACATGCTTAGCAATACATAATTACCCCTGAAAACTGATTCTGAATTCTTAAGAACAGAATTTTGATGTGTTACTTTATGTTCTCTGAAGTTTGAAAAAGATGTTCACATTATAATCATGTATTACCATGTTTTACTTTTGTGACAAAAATTTTTAAAAATTAAAGGTTTGAGGGCTTGATTCTTCTTTCCTAGTCTGCTTCTGTGATACTAAGTTAGTTGTATGAGCTTGAGCTCATTTTTAAAGGATTGTTATAAAGAAAAAAATTTTTCTGCAAATGCTGCAGTCTTCAGGTGCTTTTACGCTTCTTTCTTTCTTTCTTTCTTTCTCTCTTTCCTTCTTTCTTTCCCACTTTCTTTTCCATGTGTTTGTAGCCCCAAAGTCCTCCATTTGAGTATATAGGAGCCAGGTGACCATGGTGACAGTTGTCACTAAAAATGTTCTCCAACTGGTTTATAGAGGACCAGGCGTTCCAGGCTATGCTTTGTACTTCTGCCTTTGAAAACCACCTCCACCACCCCAAAGTCCCCTCCCCCTTCCTCCTAGAGACTTGTGCATCTGTTTCCAGTGAGTGGGAGATGCTGACATTTTCAGTTTGGAAAGAGTAAGAGAGTGCTGTAGCTCCCCTGACAGCAGAAAAGAGCAGCTGTGTTCTGAGGCATGGACTCCGTGCAGCCTCCGTGGGCAAGTACTCTGCCTCATCAGGAAGGGAACCTGGCAAGGCAAGAGCTTTACAAGGCCCAGTCTTGGGGCTCTGAGTTTAATATTTATCTCTAGTATCTAAATCAATGATTCATTGCCTCACCTGACAGGTGGTCTAACTTCATCTTCCCAGGCTGGTAGGAAGTTTTTGGCTTTATTAAAGTTGTTCAGCCATCTGGTTCCAAGCACAAGAGTGACACAGATTTGAACACACATACTTATACATGCACAACACGTGCCACTCATCCATCCACAATTCATTGACTCACACACACACCACACTTGCTGCATTGTATATATGCGGTGAACAACTTTCAGAGAAATAAAACATCAGGAAAACTGCGTATTACAACAGAGGAGTCCTCTGTTTCACTGAGTCAAAGGGCTTGGCAAAAGGAGTGACTTTCTGCTGTAGATTACCCACAAAGGGCAGCTGTGGGCAATAAGGATGTCTTAGGCGGTAGAGTTTAAAGGCACATGACAATTCATTAAACTGAGAATTCGCCCATTGCTTCTCCTTTGGGAGTTTTTATGGTTCTCTTCAGGGTTTTTGTGGTTTACCGTGGTTGTTAGGATCTCCTTTCCAGGCCTCCTTACTTGTAGCCAACTCACCACTGCTTTAATAGTCTTGCAAGTAGAGGGCTCAGGGCAGATGTAGGAGGGCCACCAGTCAGCAGGTCCAGCCAAGCAGACACTCCATGGAAACAGGTCCTGGAGGTCAGTGAGGTGAGGCGCCATGGAGTGGGGCTGAGGTGCTTAACAAAATACGAAGGCAGGAAAGAGGATTCTAAGGAGGATTTTATTTTTCTTTCACACTCAAGTTTACTTCCTCAGTGTCTCCTGCAGTTGGAAGGCTTGAGCCCAGCCCCACTTATGTCCTTTCCTGTCCATGGCTTCCTCACTGGGCTGCTTTCCCCCAGCATGGAGACCTTTTACCTGTGGAATTAACATCCTTTTGGTTTCATGTACATCTTTTCTGTCTGGGACTGGGAATTCCTGACACCCATAGGCAGTCAATAAATATTTATTGAATGAAAGAATGACAGTCTTTGTGATGCAGTGATCCAGATATTTCTGGATGGCGCCCTACATACATAAAAAGGGTCTTTGGCCATCTGGTGGGCATGAAGAGATTATAATGCGCTTGAACATTACCTCACTGTCTGAATATCTTTTCTTCCTTATTTATGTACACTTCCTTGATGATCTCATCCAGCCTCCTGTCTTTAAATGCTAGTTGTATAGTGCCCACACTCCCAAATCTGTATCTCCATTCTGGATCTCACTCCTAAATCCCCATCCTGTGTATCCAGTGGTCCACTAGGCATCCCCAATTAAGTGCTTGATAGGCATCCTGACCTTCCCATCTTCGGAATGGATGCCCAATTTACCTATGAAACCTACCTTACCAGCAGGCTTCCCCCCTCAGGAAAGGCAATTCCACCTGCCTTGATTCCCGGGAAAATAGATTATTTAGATTTAATAGAATAAATCTATAATAAATCTAATTTCTATTAAATATAATAGAAATTACTTCCCAGTGTCTCCTGAGGAAGTAATTAGACACTGAGGAAGTAATTAGATTTAATAGAAATTAGATTTATTTTTGCCTTTTACTTTTATTTCACACGCATATTTACTTCCTCAGTGTGTCAGATCTGCATTTAAAATGCACCCCAAATCTGAGCAATTCTCAATACTTCCATTGCTACCTTTCTGGATATAGCACCTATCGTGTCACCCTCTGGATTATCAAAACATGTCCCATCTTGTCCCTTGGTCACTCTGGGCCTCTGTGCAGTTACTCTTTTCCTGGCAGTCCTAGTGTTCCTCCAGAAATGTTAGCTGCAAATCCACCCAGGTCTACCCATTACTTCAGCTGCAAATCAGAGGCTTTCCCGTGTGCTCTGTGATCTTTACAGACCACTCAGTCTCATTTCCTGCCCACTCTTCCCTAATTTCTTTTCCCTACTCCAGCATGTTGACTTCTTCCATTCTCCCAACACCAAGTAGATTATCATTTCACCACCTTTGCTCTGCACATCTTTTTGCTTAGAATATTTTGTTAAGGAATATTTTCATGTTTTGCTTCCTCACTTCTTTCAAATCTGCTTAAATGCCTCTGTATGAAGTTTTTCTATCCAACATGGCATCTATCCCTGCCACTCCTACTTGTTCACCACACTTTCCCTACTC
The DNA here is from genome assembly GCA_004365215.1 of Cuniculus paca. NCBI lineage: Eukaryota > Metazoa > Chordata > Mammalia > Rodentia > Cuniculidae > Cuniculus > Cuniculus paca. The sequence continues at coordinate 8,828 of RJWT010044407.1, forward strand.
TACACGTTAAGTTGGTTTGGTTTATGTGTTTACTGTCTATTTTTTCCTTCTAGAATGAATGCTCCTTGATAGACGAGAGTTCATATTTTGTTCACTTCTATACTTTGAGCACTTTGAACAGTGTCTGGGCCTCAGTGGACACTCAGAAAACTTTTGACGACCAGGAAATGGAAGGAAGACAGGGAGAAAAGAAGAAGGGGTTAGAAAGGAGAGAAGGAGTGGGAAGGAGAGAGGGAAAGAAGGAGAAAGAAGGAGAGAGGGAGGAAAGAGAAAATGAAGAAAGAAAGAAGGAAGGAAGGAAGGAAGGAAGGAAGGAAGGAAGGAAGGAAGGAATCATAAGTCTCATTAGACTAAAATTCAAGCACATCACACATCAGCCTATAGGACTTTTCACTAGAACAGTATTTCTTAAACTCTTTTGATTATCGCCAATAAGAAACATATTTTACATTAAAACAGTTCACTTATATAAGTGTGTTTACATGCACATGCACTTAGTACATACACATACATACTCATACATGGCACCTACTCTTTTTACTGCTTTTACTCATTTCTCTTTTTGTATCTTAACCGTTTCTATTTTATTAAATTAATAATGCTGGTCTGGGTTTATTAAGCTGCTGGTGGGTTATGAACCATGTTTTAATTTCTTTATTTTTAATTTTTTGAATCAAAACTTTTTTACTAGCACACCCTTGCAGTACATAATGATTCCATTCATCTTGGGGAGCTGGTATACGTACAGAACACATCTTAATTCATTTTACTTTCCCTTTTCCTCCTCTTTCTTCTCCCTTCCTCCATTTCTTGATTCCCCTTTCTATTTGCAAAAGACCTATCTTTTTGTTTCCTATTACTTTCTTTTATTTTCCTCTATAAATGTATACATTTATACATTGGCTTTCTCATAGAAGAAAATTGATGTGATATTTAAGCTTGTGGGTCTGATTTATTTTGCTTAACATGATGGTCTCAAGGTGCATCCATTTGCCTACAAATGACTCATGTTTATCCTTCTTTATGGCAGAGCAGCGGCTCAGTGGTAGAGCTCTTACTTAGCAAGCATGAGGCTCTGGGTTCAGTCACTAGCACTGGAAAAAAAGAAAAGGCACTTTCGACCCTCAGGAGACTCTAAAGATCACTTGTGTAAACAGCGCTGATCCATGTTTTTAAAAGCACTGTGTAGAGGGACTGCAAGGTCTCGACACAGGACAAAGGTTAAACTACAGATGAGGTAGGCAGTCACAGACACTATCCCCGGTATTGTGTGAGTTAACTGGAAAGGATTGCTCTCTTTGTAAAATGTTGGTGCTTAGCTCTAGGCAAGACTAGTGTGTGTGCTCTGAGGAGAGAGGCAGGAGTTGGATGCTGATGGCGAGGTATTTTAAAATTAGGATGGCATATGTAAAGAAACAGGGAAAAGCAGAGCAGTCAACCTCATCTTCATAGTCCAGGAAAGTTGAGGATGAGGGCTGAACACTCCCTTGCTGTCCATACTTCGGACTGGGACAAACCCAGCTGCAGGGGGTCTGGCTCTCCCATGCCACCCCGAGGACTGCTTTCACCCTTCTCTTTGGGTGGAGACTGCGCAGAATTAACCATGGTTCCTTCATCCATATTAATGCTTGTTCCAGAAAGATGTAATTGGTTCTACATTTTTTCCATTCCAGTATCCTCTATTAAACTGGGTGTGTTACACATCAGTCATCTTCTCAGAAACTGGCTTGAGAAACTTCACTGACACAAAACCTTCACAACATGCCAGACATTGGTGTAAGGAATTTACCACAGAGCTATGAGGTAGTGGTACCATTGCGGTGTCAGCTTCACAGATCTGAGCTATGAGAAAGCAACACCTCACACTTATCTAGCTAGTAAACGGGGAAGCCGGGACCCCAAGCCAGGCAGTCTGGCTCCTGAGTTTTATTCTTACTCACTACTTGTTCTTTAAAAACATGATGACTGGTATTGTGATGAAATGGTGCCAGCCTATTGCTTTACGATGGAAGAGAAGAGAACTTCAGGCCATTAGTGGGAGCCTGCTAGATTTGGGATGAGGCATACTCCTAGTATGAGTCCTTTTATCCTTCTGTTCCTGAATTCTTGTTTTGATGGAAGTTCAATCAAGTTTAAAAGATTGTACAATTTAATGTGAACTAGCTACACACCTCTTGTTTTATCCAACTCATGTTCAAAAAATATGGACCTGGTGCTCGCTTTGGCAGCACAGATACTAAAAAATATGGATCTGCATGTCATCTGCTGACCATATATATTCTAGTTCATGACAGTCCCCATGGCTCTCTAGGGTATCTACACTCTGGTCTTCGCTTATGTCTCATCCCATTTATTGCAGGGAAACCCAGAAAGAGCACTGACCTGGAGGAATAAGGTGGCGTTGGGGAGATGTAATTTGGGTACCTAGAAAATACTTGGCCTCAATTGGTCATTAATGAGGCTCTACTAGGGATCCAAGTTAATTTTAACTGAAGGAAGTTTTACTGTTGAACCCTGGCTCTTAATGAATGTTATGCTAAAGATGTTGAGGAAGAAATGCCAAATCTGCCCATTATCTCTAATATCTGCACACGCTCAATCCCAGACTCTTAAAAGGGCCAGTAGGGCTTGTTCTCACTTTTTCTTTTTTAATGATGAGCACCACGCCAAGACCTTATTTATGCCAAAACATATAAACTTGATGCCAGAGTAAGCGATGCAAAGAGCTAAGGGAATCTTTTCCTCTAGAAGTATTTCAGAAAGGAGAAGTTAAGAGTTTGGACTTTGTCCAATAATGCTTTTATTCTTTGATTTGATTGGTTTAAGTCTGTTTTCTACTACTTGATTGCAATATGTGAGAAGATATGATCAGTGTTTTTGAAGAAAGCAAAGGACATTAAGGTAGCCATTGTTGATTTCTTTCTTTCTTTCTTTCTTTCTTTCTTTCTTTCTTT
>RJWT010044408.1:0-11792 GCA_004365215.1 Cuniculus paca
AAAAAAACAAAAACAAAAACAAAAAAAATTCAACTTAAAATAAAACCAATGTGTAAGTTAACTATGTATTTTGCTTACTTTGTTAGAGATTTCTTTTTTATTTTATTAAATAATTATAAGGTCCGGGATTTAGCCCAGCAGCTTAAGTACCTCCCTGGCAAGTGTGAGGTTGGGAGTTTGATCCCTGGTACCTAAATAAATAAACATTGGCACCTACTGCTCTTGTCTTAAAGTGACTGAAGTACAATATAATAAGTAAAGTCAACTATAAAGGTCAAAATCAACTTTATCCAAACTCCTGTTGATATTTTGACATCTTCCTATGAGTCACCAATATTATTAATAATGAGTAGGTAATATGATGAATTTCCAGAAAGTTTTCAGGTTACTTTGCCCAGATTTATAAGGGGAAATCACTATCTGCAGAGCTATAGGATTACGAAATGTATTTCTTAAATGATAAAATTTGAAAGTTAAAATTTCTTCTTGATGCATTGAGTTCAGAATGGGCATTGTGATGGCAAGCATAAAAACAGCATTTATCTTTGTTCTACATCTGCACCAGAGCTCTTGGGTGAGCAGGTTCATTGTCATATTGTGAGCAGTCATATTGTGAATCTTTTTTTTCTGAGTAGTAGGTCTCAAAAGGAGATTTAAAATATTTGATAAACCATGTTGTAAACAAATGTGCTATCATCCAGCCTTTATTGTTACATTTATAGGGCACTGGTAGAGTAGATTTATTGTATTTCTTAAGAATGCCAGCATTTTCAATATAGCAAGTGAGAATTGGCTTCAGATGAAAGTCACCAAGTGCATTAGCCCTTCACAGCAGGATCAGACTGTCCTTTGAAGCCTTTAAACTTCAAAGCTTTGACTTCTGCTCTATGAAAGTCCTAGATGACATCTTTTTCCAGCATAAGTCTGTTTTGTTTACGTTGAAATCTTTAACCTCTTTAGCAGTCATCTTGCTATGTCTTCTGAATAACTTGCTGCAGCTTCTATATCAGTGATTTTTTTTTTTTTTTTTTTTTGGTCTTAAACAGAATTGAAGAGTTAAGGTCTTGGTTTGGATTAGGCTTTGTCCTTAAGAAATGTTGTGGTTGGTTTGATCTATTCAGACCAATCACACATTTTCCCTATCAGTTACACATTTCCTTCACTTTCTTATGATTCATGTGTTCACTGTAGTTCTAGCATTTTTAATATCCTTCAAGAAACTTTCCTGTGCATTCACAGCTCTGCTGCGTGGTGCTGGAATACTAGGTTTTGGTCTAGGTTTCAGCCTTTTCTTAGCCTTAAACGTACCTTCTTCACTGAGTTTAGATTGGAATACAGTAAGAGTAGAGAATTTTTTTTGTATACCACTTTGAACAGTGGACACATCATCCAGACAGGAAATCAATAAGAAAATATTGGATTTGTGTATTTTAGATGAAAAAGTCCTAACAGACAAATACAGAACATCTTATCCAACAGCAGAATACATATTCTTTTAAAGCTCACACAGAACATTTTCCACAGTGAATTATTTATTAGAGCACAAGACATTTTAATGCATATAAGACATTTGAAGTCCTATGTTATGTTTTCTAACCACTAGCCCCCTATCTTATAATTAGATCTTTATCTCACATTTATATACACAATAATGAACTAAAAATGTGTCAAAAGTCTTAAATGTAAGATCTGAATTGTTGAAGTAGTAGATGAAAAGAGAGGAACAGCTTTATTGCACTGATCTTGGCAAGTCCTTTTTGAATATGCCTGGGAAACAGAGGCAACAAAAGCAGAGAGTAGGCAAATGGGATCACATCAAACTAATAGGCTATTGTATCCCAAAGGAAACAGCAAAGTGAAAAGATAGCCTATAATGGAAGCATGTAATTGTAAGCTACACACATGATAAGGAGCTAATATCTACAATACAATATAAGGAATTCAGAAAATAGCCCAAATCAAAAAATGGGAAAAGAACTCAAGCAGAAACTTTGCAAAAGAAGATACACAAAAGACTTAAGAGATGTGTATATGAAAAAAAGACTCAACCTCAGAAATCATCAGGAAAATGCAAATCAAAACCACAATGAGATATCACTTCATACCTGTTACAATGCCTGTTATCCAAGAGATTTTTTTAAAATGTTGGAGAGAATTTGAGGAAAAAAAACTCATACTGTTGGTGAGAATGTAAACTAATACAGCCATTGTGGAAAGAGGATGGAAATTTCTCAAGATTATTAAAAATGGAACTACCAACAAACAATTCCACTGCCGCGTATATCCCAAGGAAATCAAATCAGTATTCAAACAGATTTATTTACTGCCTTGTTTATTGCAGCACTATTCACAGCAGACAAGTTATGGAGTCAGTCTAAATATCCATTTAGATACAGATGAACGGATAAAGAAAATGTATTTATTAAAAATATGAAATAGTATCCTCCCATAAAAAAGGATGAAATTCCACCATTAGATGAATTTGGAGGATGTTAAATGAAAGGAGCCAGGTATAGAAAGGCACATACCATCTGATTGGAGCCACACGTACAATCTAAAAATTGAGAGTGGAATTGTGGTTATCGAGGCTATGATTTTGGTCAAAGGCTACAATGATATAATTAGGAAAAATAAGTTCTGATAATTCTGTTGTCCCCTCGTATTATACATTTCTTTTTTATTTCTATTTTTGTTTAGTATATGTGTGTTGTATATTTTCCTATCACAGTAATACTTTTTAGTGAACACTAGGATTCTTTATGTAGTTCTTATCTCCATAAACTAGTCTTTTCTATGGTATCAGGAAAAATAACCTAATTGAAGTGCCTTTTTAAAAGTTTCAAGAGAAGGCATATAAAGGAAAGAAATGCTTACTTTATTGTAAACCCCTGGTCATTTTCCACCATCTGCCCAGGATATGAGAGTTTATAATATTAACATAGTGAAAAGTTTAACAGAAATTTCTTTTCTTTTGTATTCTTCAAATTAGAAGTTTGTAACATCTTTTAAATTTTTTCTTAAAGCAATAAAAGAAAGAATTCTGAGAAAAATGAACCTGGGTTTTGAGAACTTGTGGAAAATATCTGTACTTTCAAAATATAGGTATCTGTCTTACAAATGTAATCAAGATAATACACCTCAAAATATAATCTTCATTTCCTCTCCTTAATTCTGGTAATAATTAAACAAGTCTGATCTTAAAAAATGGATAAATTTATGTGTTCTATAAGGTTCAAATCCTGGCTGTAAAGCCTACTACCTTAAATTTCAATTTCCTCATCTGTTAAATATCCGTTCACAACATAAACTGTTTATGAACTAGTAGAACATTATCCTCATTACCCTCAAAGTAATAGTACAAGGGTGTTTGTGTAGTAGTACAAAGGTGTTTGTTTCTTGCCTACTAGAAGATTGTCAGTGCATTTTTCACTGTACAGTATTTTATTTGTGGGCTTTCAGGTTAGTTCCTGAGAGGGTTTATAACCTTTTCACCAGCTCAGTAATTCTTTATCTTTTGTTATTGGCTTCTAGTATAATTGCACTTGTTGTCTAGGATGTAGTTGATATTTGTTGAAACTACATGCCCTAATATGTGGTCAACTTTCATGAATATCATTTAGGCATTTGAGAAGAGTATGTACTAATTTAGCTGTATCTATTAAAAAAGCTTTATATACTCCTCTGTAGCTTTATTAATATTCTGTCTGCTGAACTACCAACAAATTAATGTATTGAAGTCTTCCCCTGCAACGGTAGATTTGTCAATTCTGTATGTTATTTTTATGACTTTCACTTTGTTATTTTGAGACTGTTATATTATCCACACAAACTTAGAACTCTCAGATCTTTCTGGGTGTTGGATTTTTTATCATTATATAGTGACCTTCCTTAAACCATATAATACTATTTGCTTTTAAACCTATTTTGCCTTTTATTAATATCATAATTCCTATTTTATGTAATTAGGAATAAATGTTTACTTAGAAAACATAGGAATAAATGTTTATGTGATTAGGACACAAATGTTTGTGTCTAACTTTTCTCTGTACTTACGAGTTAATTAGTTACCTTATAAGCACATGATCCTTCAATATTTAAAACTGTAATCCTATTATTTTATAAAACTGGTAACATTTTTAAAGTTACTGTGATAATATATATATGTGGACTTTTTTGTTACCTTAGCATAAAATTTGTTTTCCCTACTCTTCTTATATAGCTGTTAAAAAGTATTTTAATATATATTTTTCTTTATTTGTTTTCTTTTATATATATAAGCATATCTAACCTGGTAACTACATGTTCTGTTTTTATTATTTTTAAGGCTTTTTTAGAAATGTTGCCTTTGTATTAATAGTCTTATGTTTCAACCTAGTCTACTCTTGCATAATAAAAGTATGTAGCATACTTACATTGTGTGTAAAATCTTAGATATGATTTTTACAGATGTGACTATCATGAACTAATTCTTTATCAGCCAAGCATGGTGGCACACGCCTGTAATACCAGCTCTCAGGATGCTGAGACAGGAAGATCGCTGCAAGCTCAAGGTCAGCCCGTACTACAGAGCAAGACCCTGTCTCAAAAAGAAAAAAAAAATCAATATCTTACATATTTCTCTTTGACAACTAAATTACTTTGAAGTGTGGAAGAGCTGACTACCACTGTATTAAAGCGACACTGATACCATTTTATTAAAGCAATAGTTATAACTGATCAGATTTGCTGTTTTCACTATTTTCTTCAACAGTAATTTGACAATAAAGAGGCATATTATTCAGCTGCTTTTGAAAGTGTTTTGGTTTTCCTCATGATACTAGGCATAGAATTACCACATGACCCACCAGTCCCAAGTTTTAGATCATCCCCAAAAGAATTGAAACAGGTATTAAATAGTCTGTTTATGAATATTCACAGCAGCCAAAGCAGCGCAGATGTCCATCAACTGAATGGACAAGCAAAAATATGGTGTGTACATACAATAGAGTATTATTCAGTCATAAAAAAAGAATGTGTTGATAACATTCTACAATGTGGATGAACCTTAAAAGCATTATGCTAAATTAAAGAAGCCAAACAGAAAAGGCATCTCTTTCTAGGATTTAGTTTATATGAAATATTCATAATAGGCAAATCTGTAAGGACATAAAGCAGATTACTTTTCAGAGGTGCTGCTTAACAGAGATGAGGTTTCCTTTTAGATGATGAAAATCTTTTGCAACTAGAGGCAGTGGTACATAGTGATGTAAATGTTTTAAGTACTGCTGAATTACACACTTGAAAATTATTATTTTTATGTTGTGAATTTTACCATAATAAAAAGAAAAGAGGCATATTAACTTCCAGTTTATAAAAGAAAACAGAATGTTTTAATTGAATTCTTACATAGTCTCCTTAGCATACTTACTGATAATGCAGCATTAAAACTGCTTTCGGTTTATTAAACTAAATAAATAAATCTTAGCCTGTAGAATGGATTTTCAGTGATAAATAGGATTGAAATTTATTGAGCTCTTTTATTTCATACACAGTCTAAAGTGAAATATCCATAGTAATTTTTTTAAGTTGAATAACACTGATACATGACAATTTACAGTGTCATCTGATGGATTTTTGCTAATATTTTTTTCTTTCGAATCATAGTATTTGTTGAGGTTTATGCATAGTTTATTAATCAACTTTTTGGCAATTGAACAGTGCTTGTTTCCCTGGTAAAAGGTGTAACTGGAAAGAGTACGTTTGTTGATCATGGTCTCTCTCTAACATTTGGGATGAAATGTGCTAATTTCCATCTGGAAAGTATTTGGGGGCTGGAAATTGTTAATATTCATTTGATTCATCAAAGAAGTCATATGTTGTTTGAAATAGCTTTAGGTTTTGATGACCTTACATCTTTATTTGTGAAAGCGATAATGCTTATTATTGGTCATTCAGTGAGTCCTACCAATCATACGATGGTTTATTACGATTTCATGTATGAAAATGATTGTATTTTCTGTTTTGCACTTTTTATGTGTGTGTAAAATCATCTATTTGTTTATCTCAATAGTATTCATACTCTTAACTATAATTATTCATTATCAATGTTAATTATAACCTGAGTGGTGGTGAGGTTTGGTATTGTTTTTGTCAATATTTTCATACCAAGTAATTTTTAGACAACAGTTTTATGATTTGAAAATACACTGAAACAATGGTAATGAATAGTACAAATTTAAGTACATATCACTTTTAAATTACCTGAATATGATCAAGATAAACTAAGTGTCCTTGTATATGTTCAACTTTTAAAGCATAAAATAGAATTTCTATGAAAGTAATGATTAATTTTACGTTTCTAATTTGTAATATATACAGATTTCTTTTTCTTTTGAACTGCCAGAGATTATCAATACTTGATAAATTTCAGGAGATAACATTGATCCACTCCAGGCCTTTGAATATCTTAATTCATTGTTTTCCAACTTTAATCACTCACATATCATTTTGACTTTTTTCCACATTTCATATTTTGCATTCAAATAACCAAGATCCCAAATAATACTGATTTGCATACTGTAGAAATCTACTATTATTTAAAAATGTCTGACACTACTATAAAGGGGCTATCTAATAAATCCCTTAAACAAAGTGCTCAAGGCCCCTGCTTCTCTTCATCTCACATTTCTAGCATGCTTATCTCCCATTTCCAAGCCTACCTTTAGTGTCAGCCATCATATTTTCTGGGTAGCAGGGAATTTAGAGGGGACAGGGAGGGTGAATGGTATTCATCCTTCAAAGATGGTTTCTGGGTACCCCCATGTATCATTTTACTTAAATTTAGATTGTCCAGAATTTAGGCATATGGGTGTACTAGGCATCAGGAGTGTGTGAAATACATTTTTTCCTAATGGCATATGTTCAGATAAAATTTGAGGGTATTGTTACTGTGGAAAAGTTAGTCACTGCTTGACTGTGTGTATTATTTCTGACTTCCTTAATGTTTTTTCTTTATGTTAGACACCTTGGTACTTAAATAGCTGTTTAAGATGTAAACAGTGGATTACATAGTAATGCTCAACCAGAAAAAAAGAACTTCAATCATCATTAGAATGAAAGGGAAATAATGAGCCCATTCCCAGGTACTTATTCTTTTTTAAAAAGAGAGTTAGAGGGCTGGGGATCTAGCTCAGCGGTCTAAGCACCTGCCCGGCAAGCGCAAGGTCATGAGTTCAATCCCCGGTGCTGCAAAAAAATAAAATAAAATAAAAATAAAAAGAGTTAGAATTACATAGAGGGGCCAGAGAAACACTAGCATCAAACTGGGATTGTTGTTAGTCTTGTTATTAAAATAAGAATTAGAAATAAAGAGAACAGTTTGTCACAGTATGAGTCATCAGCTTTTTGCTGTAGCCTTCTACCAACACCAGCTCATTTCTTACTCTTCTTCCCAGATTGGGAATGCTGCATGTATGTGCACGAATGAACATGAATGTATGTGAATGCATGTATATAGTGTGTGTGCATGCCTGTGTCTTATTTATCTGTGGCTATAAACAAATATACAGTTTTGTCATTTAATATAGAATTCCTCTAAAATGAAGCAAGTTAAATATATTTATGAATTATTTTGTGGTTTAATATTTTAATGAATGACATCAGAATTTTAATATTGAAAGTTTTATGAATGCAGTTTTTTTAAAGTCTCAGTTTTTTACTTCAAAATGAGAATGTTACGGCCTTTGTATGGTATATTTGTATGTTTTTCTGTTCAGTTAATTTATTTATTTTTTTTCTGGTCACTTTTATTACCCATGTTGCTAGGTGACCTTAAGAAAGGAAAAAGAATTATATCCATATCTAGCTGTAAAACAACATTGTCATTATGTTTCTAAGATTGATATTCTATATAATTTTAGTTTTTTGTCTTATTTTTAAAAGCATAAAGGTAAAGGTTATCATAGTATATTAGACAAGCAAAGCTGAAAATACCAGAAAATGTGAACTATTATAGTATTTTGTAATCACTATGTTTGATTAAATCCAAGCTACATTATATTATCCACCCCTGATCAACCTCAAACAGTGTATAAAGCAAAACAAATTAGACACTTTGTTTCTAATTATGTGTTTTATTTTTTTATTAGTCAATGGATTTTACTGTCTGACTTTTTTTCTTTTTTTTTTTTTTGGTACCAGTGATGGATCTCATGACCTCGTGCTTGCCAGACAGGCACTTGTGCCGCTGAGCTATATCCCCAGCCTCTGCCTATTTTATTTATAGAAATATTTATGGATTTGTACATAATATTTGTATTCTGTAAAGTATAAAAATAGGAGAATTTGTTAGTAATTTAACTTCAGTTTGTGGTTAACTTAAATTTAGATCTCTTGGGTTAATATATTGTGTAATTTAAAGAAACTCAAAATGTTAATAAGGAGAATTAAATTTAGATATTACAGCTTATAGGGAAAACTTGAAAAATGAAGGTTTTTAAATCTGGAAAATAAAACAAACCTGTTTAGCGTACCTAATTTGTTCACTCAGCAAACATTCATTATGTACTATGTGTTCAGAAATGTTACTGCCCTTGCCAGAGTATCAATAGGATACAAACTTTGGAGGGAATAGTATAGACTAGAGAAGTTATTGAGTAGAAAATTTAATTTAGTTGAATAAACAGTATTGCCTACTGTATGCCGACCATTATGTTTGTTTTAGAACAATAAATAAGACAGTAATTGCAAAAGATGGAGTTAAATTATTGTTTCTGCCTTTTTCATGCCTATGGTTCTATAACTTTTGATTATTACATTTTTATATGGTATAGATTGAAATTCTCTCATTTTTTTTTTGTTGGAAAAAACTATTAGAATTTGGATTTGAATGAAATTTGGGGAGAACAAAAGAAACCTTTATAAGTTAAATCCTCTAACTCATGAATATTTAAAATTGTTCATTTACTTCTATCTCTCTTTTGTTAGCTTCTTTATAAAGATTGTATACATTTTTTCTTGACATTTATTCCTAGAGATATAATTTTATGTTCTTATATTTGTTGTGTAAAAATGTAACATCCAGGCAGTCGGGTGCTCTGCACTAGTGCGCTGAAAACAGCGGTCAGTAGTGGCGGCAGCAGCCATGGTTTCATGGTGGTAACCGGGCCTTGGCCCTCACTCTGGACACACCGCCTTCCCCAACACACCGCGTTTTCTGAAGCAAAAACTCATTTTGAAGATGTTTATAAATCATTTGGAATCACCTTTGGGGGTGGCACAAGTGGCTTTGGCACAGCTTCAACTTTTGGACAGAATACTGGCTTTGGCACCACTAGTAGGGGCGCATTAGGTACATCTGTGTTTGGTTCTATCACGAATACTGGAAGCCTATTTGGAAATTCACAGACCAAACCAGGAGCATTATTTGTTAATAATTCATTTAGCCAGTCGGCTATCTCCACAGGCACTGGCTTTGGGTTTGGTACATCAACAGGAACATCAAGTTGCTTGTTTGGAACTGCAAGCCCAGGGACTGGTCTTTTCTCATCCCAAAACAATGCCTTTGCATCAAATAAACCAAGTGGCTTTGGGAATTTTGGAACAAATGCTAGCAGTGGAGGACTTTCTGGAATATGAATACCTCTTCTAATCCTTTTGGTAGCATATCTGGCTACCTCTTTGGAAAGAAGAGCAAGTCAAGCCCAAAGCTCATAGAAGAGAGGAAATTATAAAGATCAGAGCAGAAATCAACACAATTGAGACTAAGAAAACAATACAAAGAATTAATGAATCAAGAGTTGGTTCTTTGAAAGAATACATAAAATTGATAAACCTCTAGCCAATATTATCAATAAAAAGAAAAAAACTCAAATTCGTGCAATAAAGAATGAAAAGGGTGAAGTTACTACAGATTCCATGGAAATTCAGAAGATCATGAATACCTACTTTGAAAATCTTTACTCGCATAGGGTGGAAAACACAGAGGGAATGGACAAATTCCTAGAAATGTATGAATTGCCAAAGCTCGAAAGTTTGTTTGGAGGTTCTAGCAGGGAAGTGCAACTACCCGTATACCCTTGACTGAGGAACGGTCCTCCTCTATCAGGGGTGGTTGTCCTCTTCGACCGAGTGTGCAGCTTCAGGAGAGACGCACATGGATCGTTGAGGGAGGAAGGAGACACTTGCCTAGCCAGCCAGATCGCCCTCACATCCTCAGTTGCCAAAGCTTAACCAAGAAGATATGACAATTTTGAATAACTCAGTATCAGCTACTGAAATTGAAAATGTGTTAAAAACTTACCTACCAAGGAAAGCCCCAGGGCCTGATGGATTCACAGCTGAATTTTACAAGAAATTTAGAGAAGATTTAACACTGATACTCCTCAAACTCTTCAATGAAATTGAAAGGGAAGCAGTCCTCCCTAACTCATTCCTGGAAGCAAATATTACCCTAATACCAAAACCAGACAAAGACCCAACTAAAAAGGAGAACTATAGGCCAGTTTCCCTAATGAATATCAATGCAAAGATTCTCAATAAAATACTGACAAATAAAATGCAGCACATGATCAAGAAGATTATACATCATGATCAAGTGGGATTTATCCAAGCAATGCAGGGATGGTTTAACATACTTAAATCAGTAAATGTAATACACCACATCAACAGAGCCAAAGACAAAAACCACATGATCATCTTAGTAGACACAGAAAAAGCTTTTGATAAAGTCCAACACTTGTTCATGATAAAAATCCTACAGAAACTCAGAATAGATGGTCTCTACCTCAATCTGATAAAAGCCATTTATGACATACCAACAGCCAACATTGGACAAAAACTGAAGGTGTTCACTCTAAAAACAGGAACAAGACAAGGATGTCCACTATCACCACTCCTATTCAATATAGTTCTGAAAACATTAGCAAGAGCAATTAGACAAGACAGACAAAAGGAGTATGGATAGGAAAGGAAGAAGTTAAATTATCACTATTTGCAGATGACATGATACTTTACATAGAAGACCCCAAATACTCCATCAAAAGACTACTGGAGTTAATAAGCAAATTCAGCAGTGTAGCGGGATACAAAGTCAGCACTCAAAAATCAATGGCATTCCTATACACAAACAACAAACTCATTGAAAGAGAAATCATGGAAATAGCACCTTTCACAGTAGCATCCAAAAAAAAATGTAATACTTAAGAATCAACCTAACAAAGGATGTAAAAAATCTATACATTGAAAACTATAACACTCTAAAAAAGGAGATTGAGGAGGATGTCAGAAAATGGAAAGATATCCCTTGTTCTTTGTTAGGAAGAACCAACATTGTGAAAATGGCTATACTCTCAAAACTGTTACACATGTTTAATGCAATTGCAATCAAAATACCATTAATATACCTTACAGATCTAGAGAAAACATTCCTAAAGTTCATTTGGAAACAGAAGAGACCTAGAATAGCAAAGGCAATCCTGGGCAACAAAAGTAAGGCAGGAGGCATCTCAATCCCTGACTTGAAGTTATACTACAAAGCTACAGTGATAAAATCAGCATGATACTGGCACAACAACAGACCTGAGGATCAATGGAACAGATTAGAAGATGCAGACACAACTACAAAGGCACTCAGCTACTTTATATTTGACAAAAGATTCTAAACATGTTCACTGGAAGAAAGATAGCCTCTTTAATAAATGGTGCTGGAAAAATGACTTTCTACATGCCAAAGACTGAAACTAGATTCATGTCTATCACCATGCACTAAACAAAAGTCAAAATGGATCAAAGATATAAATATTAAAATGGAAACA
>RJWT010044409.1:0-11792 GCA_004365215.1 Cuniculus paca
TGACTTTGCAGGCCTAAAGCTGGTAGTCTGATCATCCATTCAGAGGATAACAATACGCAATGTAGTATCCATGGGGGATCTCCTTCTGAAGGTGGTAGCCATTGTTAATTCCCTATTATCTTGTTTTGAAGTCCTGTATCATCTTCATTGTTTTGTTGGGTTAGGTTTTATTGTTTTGTCTTGTTTGATTTTATTATATCCAATGGCAGGGGCAGCTATTTCAAAGATAACAAGATATATTATGGTAGCTATTTTGGATTTACTCTTATCTTGTTTTGAAGTCCTTTATTGCGTTCATTGTTTTGTTTTTATTGGTTCTATTCTGTCCTGTTTTGTTTGATTTTTACTATGTCTGAAGGTATCTGCAGCTATTTTGAAGAAGACAAAAGGCATTATGGTAACCATTGCTGATTTTGTATTGTTTTGAAGTCCTGCATCACTTATATTGGTTTGTTTTGATTGGCTTTATTCTGTTTTAATTTGCTTGATTTTATTCTCTTTAAAATAAAATAAAAAAAATTAAAAAAAATAAAAATTACCCCCCAAAAAGGCATAAAATCATCTTCAAACAAATGAAAACAAAAAAAATCCACTCGGCTCAAGTCCCAGTACTCCAATAAATACATACATGTATGACCTTAAGAAGAAAACCAAGGTACAACACACAAGACATCACTACCAAATGAACCTTCTTCCTGTTATTCTCAGAAGAGTGGACACCTCGACTTTCTGCGGAGCATTCAAAGATCAGATTCAACACTGCACCCTATGCCCTAAGAACAGCTCTTTGGGGTTTCACAGTGAGGGCTGCTGCTGAGAAACTAGGAGGGTACTGAGGCTGTGGGAGTGTCCTGGGGCCACGAAGCCTTCCTGTTCCCACCCCTCTTCTCCAGCATCACCCAGGGGAGACCTCCAGGATCTGCTTTCTCCCCTCAGAGCTGCCCTGCCCTCACCAGCCTAAGAAAAAGGAGGTCCCAGGACTGGGGCATAAGTTGGTCTGATTTAGGTCAGAAGAATCTCTAGAAGAAAAACACATCTTTCGTATCCAAAAGCTTTTACCTTGAGCCAATTAATAACCATTGTCTGGCAAGCAATGACTCCTTATATGTAAAATCTTGGGTGCATCAAGAACTATCTTAAGGTCAGTTTTCAATGAGAACATTTCTAAAATTCCTGCTTTTGTGCACATGCCCCTTAATTGTACCACGTTTAGTTTACCATCCAATTTTCCATGTAGCCTATCTTTCAATGGACTAGTGACACTGTACAGTGGTTCTCTCAACAGTCAATAAACCTTGTCCTCTGTCATAAAGAGATGTACAATAAAACACACAGAAACATGTTCATTGTAGAATCTAACTGGGAGCTGATGTATCCAGTACAATTTTCATAATAAAATGTCAGAGAGAGAACTGCTTCTTAAGACAGGATAATTAATACCTAAGGTCCTCTCTTCAGGTGCAATTGCAAGAGGGTTACTTGCAAAGCAGAAGTTTTGCCGCTGGATGGCTGACTTGGGACTCGGGACATCTACAGAAAGCACTGGCAGAAGAGTTAGGACGTCCAGTGACCTCCCCAGGGTTCTGGTGACGGTGGTCAAAACACGGCAGCACTCTATCAATTCATTCATAATCTGCATGATCCAAATCAGATTTAACTCACTTGTGACTCCTTCAAGAAAGAAAACCTAGAAATTTCATGGTCAAAATCAAACAACTAAGCAGTCCTATCAAGAGGTGAGTTAGGCACTCTGCTTTCTGGCGGTATCTTTTTCCAAAGCCAAGGGAGCTGCCAACAATCAACAGCAACCACTGCACCCTGTACCAAATCTACGAGTGCTTCCGCTTGAACTTGTTCTGAGTGAGAAAGGCAGCTTATGAAAGCCCACAGATACCTAACACAGGAAGACTGAAAACACTGCTATGTACAAATCCACAGCATCTGAGTAACCGCCCAAACAGATGGAAATCCCTGATGCACAGGTCTCGCATCTTTCAACATGCTTTTCCCTCTGCTCACTTTGCATTTACAACAATTCTATTTTACATGGAGAAAAGAGAAGCAGAAAGAGGCTCAATGACTCGTCAGGTTCTTACAGAAGATGGCTTAACCCCTAGTCTCCTGTTGCAGCCACAAACACCAGCTTGGCCATCTCCCCTGCAACACTTCAGCCCAATGAGGCAGGGTGCTCTGTACCCCAGTGCTGACCACACTGCCGGCTGGAACACGCTAACCTGCCTGCTCAACTGCGGTGGGTCCTCACAAAGCCACGCCACCAGCAGATGGCATCCCTGACCCCAACCATTCACACCACTGCTGCTTTGGGGAGAGCTGAAGGAAAGCACCAAGCAGAGACCTGGCCCAGCCCCAAAGTGGGGCAGAGAAACTTGGGTGTGGTTCCCTGGGGCGCCCTGGCGACAGGACTCAAGAGCCATCACTGCTCCTCAGCGTCAGAGCAAACGCAGTTCATGCTGTCAGTTTCTTAAGTAAAAATCACCCTTATTCTCCCATAACCAGTTAAGCACCTAAAGGTAAATGTGAAATGAAGTACGAACCCAGATATCCTTTTGTTGATGTTAAACTGCTCACAGATGTCAGATGCCAGCACTGTGAGCTGGGGCCCAACAATGCTGTCCAGTCTTCGGCAAAATTCCAATGTCAGCTGAGTGGAGGCTGGGGAGGGAGTAGAAGAAGAGCATCCAGTGTTGTAGCACTGTGTCGAACAGGTCCACAGCCATCCTACTGCCCAATACTTAACAGTATCTAAACGAAAGCTTTGCTAATCAATTTTGAGTAAGAATGAAATAGAAGCATTACCATTAATTATATTTAAGAAGAAAAAGAGTTGCACTGTCTTGCCATGAAATGTTGCTCTGCACACACCCTGAGGCGTGGTGAAATGGCCGTGTGCCCCAGGCACAGCTAAGAAGGTCATACATTTTAAAAATTCATGAAGCAGCACTCAGGGTCCAGGTACCACTTGATGCTTTACAGGTAGCCCTTGTTTAACCCCCACACCCTGCTGCAACCCCACCACACAGTCAGGGAGGTGCAGAGAGGCGCCCGGGTCCTGCTGTAGCCAAAGGCAGGCCAGGCCTTTGAAACCTCAGCAATGGCCAGTTAAGGGCCACAAGTCCCAGATGGGGAAGAGCCCTTAACACAGCCTGTCTGCTGCTTGTGCCTGCATGCTTATCATTTCAGGAGAGGAGATAACAAACTGCAAAAGGCCGATCGCCTCAGGCTGTAATGAGACTCAGACGTGCACCTACCATCAATCATAAAGCATACGGCCGCACTCATTGCCTGGAAAGAAACAAACCAGCGGTTAGAAAACGGCACAGAAATGAGGCTTCAATACAATAATCAAATGCAGTAAACATGTTCAAGTCTTGATTTGGGGAAACCAACTGTATGAAAAGATCCTTTTCCATCACTGGATCAATGCAGACACAAGTAGACAGCAGATGGTGCAGAAGAAGCACT
Source organism: Cuniculus paca (assembly GCA_004365215.1). Taxonomy (NCBI): domain Eukaryota; kingdom Metazoa; phylum Chordata; class Mammalia; order Rodentia; family Cuniculidae; genus Cuniculus; species Cuniculus paca. The sequence goes on from RJWT010044409.1 coordinate 3,484, forward strand.
GCAGACTTTACCACCTGTGATAACGGCATGGCGGTTACGGCACAGTAAATGTCCTCAGGAGTGCAGGGATGTTAAGTGCTCAGCGAAGAAAGCACACAGCACTGGGAGGGGCGGATGCAGGATTGACATCTAACCAAGCACTGTGACGGATACCGTGGGTTCATTGTTCTTGTCTGTGTGTGTCTGACAATTTCCATTAATACAACTTTTAAAAGACTACAGATCGCCTCTATTGCTTGCATTGTTCTGTTCTGATCTGCTTTGTTCTGTTTTGTTTTATTCTTTTTAAAATAAACAAAAAAGACCACAGATCAATGCCATCTTGTCTGAGTTTATCTTAGCAAACATTACAACATTAGCAAGTAACAGCAATCTATGACCGCGACTATAAACAAACAAACAAACAAGTTTCAACTCATGTAAAGAGATCTCAAATTAATAATCCAACCTTCCATCTTAAGAGTCTAAAAAAGGGCAAACCACACCAGGAGACAGAAGGAAAGAAATGAGAACACTCAGAGCAGAAGTTCAGAGAATAGAATAGTAAAAGAGACAATAAATGAAACCACAAGTTAGTTCTCTGAAAAGACTGATCAATGAAATTGAAAAACCTCGCCCTAAACTACAGGGAAAAAGAGAGAAGACTCGCATTACCACAGGAATGAAAGAAGAGACATCAATACCAGCTTTATAGGGAAAGAAAGGAGTGTAAGGCTATATAAACTATGAAAAATGGTATATCCAACAAATTAACCCAATGAACCTAACAATGACACATACTATGGGAACTGCCTCAGAAGAAAATCAGAACAGACCTATAACGAACAGAACAATTAATAATTTTATTATTATTTTGTGGTACTGGGGATTGAACCCAGGGCCTTGAGCTAAGCCACACTCACAGCTTGAAATGAGTTTCACTGACTTGCTCAGGATTGGCTCAGACTTGAAAGCCTCTTGCCTCAGATTCCCAGGCTACTGCAACTACAGGTGTGCGCCACCACACCTGGCTAATGAACAACGTTAAAGCTTCTTACGAAGGAAGTCCAGGTTCAGATGGTTCTACTGAGAATTCTCTCAAACATTTAGAGAATTAATACTAACCCATCACAACGTCTTCCCAAAGACAGGAAAGGAGGGAATACTTCCCCACAATTTGGTGAGGCCAGCATTACCCTAACACCAGGCATCACAAGAAAACTACAGGCCACATCCCTCAGGGCACAGCTCCTGAAGTATCAGCTCGGCCTGAACAGGGTTGGAGATGAAGGGGAGCGCCATGGGGGGCCGGCTGGGTCTATATGGTCCTTCCTGGTACAAACTTGGGACATGGAGGAATCGCAGCACTGTGGGGAGAAGCAGGCCTGTGTTGTCCACAGGATTCCAGCACAGGGACAACTGGTGCACATGCTTGGTAGCGTGTGTCTAATCTCTGGGCTGATTTTATCTATACTCTTCAACTGTAATTAACCAGAACCGTGAGTATGAAGGCTTTTCTGACCTTCTAGTCCTCTGAACTACTGAACCTAAAGGCAGGCTTGGGGACCCCTCACAGAACAGCTGGTGTCTAAGAGGGGCTCTGGGGACTCCACAACTTTTAATTAGACATCACTGAGTTGACCCTTGACCACTTTAAATGGACAAAGTACACAGGATGTGACTCCTATCTTAAACTGTAAAACAAGAAGGTAAAGGACTCGTTTAACATGACCACAATGCCATCATCACACCTTAAACTGCACCTGTAAGTTATCACACCTAGAACTGCCCCTAAAAGTGGAACTCCAACACACAGACTGTACCAGAATCACTGAAAATTCACTGTCATGAGCTTGACAGTGAGTGGACGTTTCTCTATTCCAATGACTGCTCGAAATCATGCCTCAGTTTCATTTGGCTTGTTACGTGGCCACATTAGGTTGCTTTCCCTGGAATGCCCTGCTTGGCTGGCATTATCCCACCCCACATTTAACTCAATCTCTCAGCTGCAGCCTTTTATGAATGAAACAGCCTTCTATTCTGCACCAAGAGCTCACCCGCCTGCTTCTCTGATATGGAACGTCTGTGTTAAAAGTGTGTCAGCGGCCTTCAGGGGCCTGTCCTTTCACGACTTCCTTTGATTGTTCAGGTCACAACCACAGGTTTGGATCCCAGGGTGTGCCTTTTCTTAGTGCTCGTTCAATTCTGCCCGAAGAGGAGGCAAGGGCACAACCTTTTTGACTTTTCATGTTTAATATACCTGTGGGTCTGCCCCACCCACAGCAAGACAGTCTGGCCTGGAAAACAAGTCTACATTGAGAACCATGTTCGCACAGAACTTTGAAGCCTTTCTTGAATGTCACTTGGTATCAGGTGGGAGACCACTGGGGCCAGCTTTATTTTTGTTCTTTTTCTAATGACTAATTTTCTGGTTTTTTCTTTTTTTCTTCTAGGATCTTCTGTTTCTGAAATTGGGTGGCGGCGGTGGCTGTTAGTGTGGCAGACATTCATAGGGTCCGTTCCGCTTAAAACACTCTGTTCCTCTTCACTAGTTCTCCTCCCCACTGCCAGCTAATCAGACAGAGAAATCCACAAATCAATTCTCCCTGCTCATCTTTCCTTGCATACTTTGCTTGTCGTTTTATACGATACTCTGGGGTGAGCCAACTTCACCCTTCAAATGAATTTCAGAATGTCAATACATTGTATTTTCAGGGTGCGGAAATGAAGTCATTGATTAATGGGTAGGAGATTTCTGCTTTACATGATGAAAAGGGAGGGCCTTTGCATTGAGTTACATCCCCAGCCCTTTTTTTATAGTTTAAGACAGGGCCTTGCTAAGTTGCAAAGGTAGCCAAGCTGGGCTCAAACTTGTGATCCTCCTGCCTCAGCCTACCAGAGTTCTGGGGTTACAGTTGTGTGCCACTGCACTGGGTCTCACCTGCGCCCCTCCTTCCTGAGCCTACTTCCCACTTCTGGCCTTCAGGTGACCAGCTCCAGGTGAGGAGTACAGCTGGGCTTGAGAACCCATCTCAGCACACTGCCTGCTCACACCCTGGCTGGAGCCTCCTCCACTCTTCTCCCCTCAAGCATCACTCTCACATCTCCTTTCTATCTTTCAGACAGTTACAGGGTTCTCTCATTTGTTGGTGAACCCCTTCCTGTTCTCCTGGGGCATCATTTCCAAGCTTTTATGAATTAAAACTGAATTTCCTTTCGGGCAGGAAAGATAAGCACCTGTGTTCAGTCTTCCTTCTGGCATCAAAAAGTGCCATAAAAAAAGAGAAAAGTAAAAACTAGCTGGGTGCATCTGTAGTCCCAGCACTCACGAGACTGAGGGAGGAGGATCTGGAGTTCACAGCCAGCTTGGGCAATATAGTGAGCCTCTTTCCCCCAATGAAAGAAAACCAAAACTCAACCTAATCCGCACAGGATAGTATCTAGACAGATGCACAATACTATCCCCTTACAGACCAGCAAGTCCGCAGCTTTAAAATCAGAGCAAAGGCAGAATCTGCTGAAGTGTGGTCATAGTCAGAAGACATTCAGCTGCGAAACAGCCATGACCCACACACAGCCTTTGGCCTGTGAGCAGCCTAAAAGCCAACACCTTAGCCACTAATTCCCCTGCTAAGAGCAAAGCAGTCTCAAAAGAGTTGCAACAAACCTACTATCCCAGGAAAGCACCCACTTTGAGTTTTACATTATTACAATTCCCAACATCTTCTCCAAGAAATACGTAAGAGTTCTGCATTGTCGTCATGTACACATGTAAGTAAAATTTACTTCAGTATTAACCTGTAACACTAGAGGAAAAAAAGTTGTTACCTTATAAACAATTAAATGGAGCTCTTCGTAAGTGTCATCTGTATTTACAAAAATTTTTGGGAATCGGCATTTTGCTTCTGGATCGTTAAGGTTCAGGGGTCCAGTAAGAAATCTTAAAAGCAAGCACAGAGACTCAATTCAATTAAGTAAATAATAAAGAGGAATATATAAACAGAACATTCTGATTCAATAAACATCAATTTTTTTTTTGGACCCAGAAGCTATCTGGAAAACACTAAACCAGAACATGATGAAGTGACAGCTGAAATTCATTGGAAACCATAGGATTGTCTTTGTTGATAACTGCCATGAAATAGTACAAGAGTAATTCAATGTTCATGAGTTTACCAGAAAAGATAGCAGAACCCAATCTTATAAAATCAAAGAACAAAAGTCCTACCTCCCATAATGTTGAAGATTTCCTGGCATTTCTGCCCTTATTGGAGAATCCCTTCCCGCCAACTGCAAATATATTTAATGTTGAAAAATGACTGATTAATTATTTTTACTTCAGAATGTTGACAGTTTTCCTATTTGCGATCAGAACGTGATACCAGTATGAATCCATACCACCCTGCATCAACAGTTTCCTGCATTCCTCCCCACCAAAATAATGGGGGCGGATTACCAAAGTTCAGAAGGGACTGATTTTAATGAGAACAGTCAAAGGACAACTGCATCCTATCCTAAATCCACAAACTGCTCAGCTCCTTCTGTAAGAGTAGCTGAGATTTCCCACGTGGCATACATCGCTTAGCACCATCTCGTGCCACCCTACGGGAACTGTCCTTGTCCCATTCCCTACATGTGGAAACTGAAGTGTGTGGGAGCGTGCCAGTGTCCACACAGCTCCTGAGCAAGGTCACACAGCAATGCCAGGCCTGTGGGTCTGAGGCCAGTGTCTCTGCCTTTAGCCATGGCACTATATCGCTTCAAAGGCTTGTATCTGTCATACATTCCTACTTATTACTGCTGAAAACACACTACCTCACACACAAGAAATGAGAGAAAACCCCACAACCAACAGTCATGTTAGTTGAAACTTGTTACTTTATTCAAGGTATCTGATGCCCTTCTCGTCTACAGTTTTCGCACATAACCTCAGAGCATCCAAATGCACGGTAAACCCAGTGGTGAAAGCCCATAGCTCAACTCACACTGACAGTGCATATTGTGGCTTCCTGCTGTACACACCTTGCTGGTTAGGCATACATTCAATTATCAGACAGAGTCATCTGGTGAGACAATGGCACCGCCACAGGCTGAAAAGCATCTGCTTGTGACCTTGCAGAGTGTGCTCACAAGCAGATGTTTGGGGACTCAGCAGATAACTGAGGTCGAGTCCTGGCTGTCACATCCCTGCTGGTGACCTTGGGCAGGGCTCTGGTGCCTCCTAACCCTGTGCAGCCTCATCTACAGGATGGAGGTAACAGACTGAACTCCTGAGACTGTTGTCTGAGGTCACATAGCAGGCTGGGCACTAGAGACAGAGGCTGGGCACTAGAGACAGCGACTGTGCACACCACGTTGTCCACATTGCTGGCAGCTGCTTTCACCTGCTTGGAAAGCAGCTAAGTTGCTGAGGTCCTTGTCAAAACCCCTTTCAGGTTCTCAAAGAGATTTTTCCTGTTGTTTCAAATCAAGACCTTAACAATACAGAGAGGAGGACGGAGGGAAGGAAAATAGGAGGAAGAGAAACAGTTTGCAAGCAGAGAGAGTGCATGCATGCACCTGATCAAAAACGATAAACATCTTTCCCTTCCAGCCCAATTAAAGCTACAAAAGGACAGTCTGGGGCAAATATTGGTATTATTTAAAGTTTTCTGCAGAAAACTGGGAATTAAGTACCACAGTGGAAAAGCCAGGCAGGCAATACACCATCTACTCAAAATTTATGCAATTAGATCTCATAAGATATTGCAGGATTAACCAGGATTTGTCAGAGATCCTTGGCATTTGCAGAATATCCTGAACCCAACCCAAGACCCAGTATTTCCTCTACCTGATGAGCTACTCCTCTTAAAATACACCTTTGTGACTGCATTTGGATGCAACCAATTGGAGAAAATGTAGCATGCACTGTTTTCCGTGCTTACTGACGCAACTAAATATCACAAAGTATCACATTACTCATGTCAAATACAGCTCAGAAATACCCCTGGCACCCTCATCCCTGGTCCAAAGAGTATGTGCATGTGTGTCATCCATGTGACCCAATCATACCTCAGGTTCGATGTGCCTGGGAAACAGAGAGGTGGTAAGGTATTTGTATAGAATTCTCATGTCATCTTGCTCTAATCCACTCCTGAAACAACAGAAAAATGTTGTTACAAGTTTGGAATTGGGCTCGTCTTTCCATCACTCTATGAGACAGGTCAATCTTTATGACAGAAGTCAATCTTTTCTTCCTGTATGCCATATGAAGATTTTTGGGAAGTGCACGAAGATAGTGAGTTGAGACCTGCTAAACCCTGCTCCTCCACAGTCCCGCACCTTATATGCCCTCTGAAATGCAAAGTCCCTGCAGACTGGGCCCTCAGAGTGCTAAAGGAGCCTTAAGGCCTTAATGGCCACATTGCTGCCCCCCAGCTGCAGGTGTCCCTTGGCTTCCTGTGCCACATGGTAACATCAACACATTCCCAAAGGACACTGGTTTGCTGGAGACAAGAAGCAAGAGAAAGCAAGCTTTCAGGCAAACCATCTACCTCAAAGGCAGCAAGAGTAAGGAACATGTGGGAAAAGTGCTGAGAAACTAGCAGGCATTGGACTGAAATATTTTTTAGGAAAAAGAGATAAGAGAATGAGTTGTATATAGTAGTTTTTTATTCAAAATAATCAAAACATCTTGGGAGAAAATCTCGCTTTACGTAATTCAGGCCTTTACACTGTATTTTAGATGCTCTCCCTTCTCTTTCCTGTAAGGTCAGTTGCTGGAAAAAGTTGTGGCCTGTCCTGCCCTCTTGTCTTGGTTCCTCCACTTTGACATCCTACCTCCTCCTCTTCTGATTCTGATTCTCTGCTTTCAAGATTCGATTTTCATGAATGCTGGCTACAACTAAGACTCTAGAGAAGTTCTACACCCTAAGGCAGGTTTGTCTTCTGCCAAAGAGAAAGACCACTTTTGGGTTGAAAGGTGAAAGAAGAGGTGGATCAGAACTTAATGTTTGCTTTGTAACACCATCGATGCTGGGAGTCTCATATGGCCACTGAGACACACTGAATTTCCAATCAAACATTGGGAAATTTACCAACTTTTTTGGGTAGAAATATCTGACTTAAAAGAAAAAGGCAATAGTGATGTATGCCTGTAACCCCAACACTCTGAGGGGCTGAGGCAGGAAGACTGAGTGCTGACTGGGCAGTGCAGCGAACTAGTGAGGCCCTGTGTCAAAATAAAAAGGGCCGAGGATGCAGCCCAGTGTGAAGGCCTGGGGTTCAATCCCCAATGCCACCACCACCAAAAAACCAAAAAATAAAAAACCCCAAAAACCAGAAAGCTACAGGATGAAATTGAAGACAAAGTTTATGAGCTTCTAGCACTGTGCACTGTATATACTTAGGGCTCTAACTATTTCATTTAAAACCAGTTGGGCATTAAACACTTTGGTATCAGTTTCAGGAAATTAGAGGAGAAAAAAGACTGAGTGAAGTTGCAGCCAGCTGCTCAGAGCACAGATCCCAAGTTGGTGGATTTCCACTGTGCTTCTGGAGGGGCCTTCCTTCCTTTTCAGGCCTCCATTAGCTCTATTAGCTCCATGATGCCTCCATTGGCATGGCCATGGTCACTTTCTCTCTAGGATCTGCCCTCCTACTAGGCCTTCTCCCCTATAAAAATAAATGAAGGAGTATTACATTATAGTTAGGTAAATGCTACCACTGGGGAAAATTCCTTACAACTGCATGTAAATCTTCAATGATCTCAAAATAAAAGATTTAAAAAATCAAACAAGAGAACTATTCAACATGGAGGCGGAGGTTGATGAGCTGGAACTGATGTTCCAGAGAGCTGACTCTGATCTGGATTACATTCAGTACAGGCTGGAATATGAAATCGAGCCTAATCATCCCAATTCAGCAGGAGAGAAAACTCCAGTTACACTCTTACAGGAATTCTCAGTGATAAAGTCTCGATACCAAACTTTGTATGCACGTTTTAAACCTGTTGCTATCGAGCAGAAAGAGATGAAGAGCCACATTTATACTACTTTGAGTAAGACTATGACCATGATACAAGAACTACAAAAGCAAACAGATGTGGAGCTGTCGCCCCTGACTGAAGAAAAAACTGTGACAGAGCAGTTAAAATCTCACATGCCACACTTATGAAGAAATGGAATTGCAAAAGGGAATTCTAATGAAGAAGAGATTAATTCCAGAGAAATACAGGAAGATGTCTTGTTAACAGTTGATAAGTAGAGGTCGGGGGTGGTCGAGGAGGAGGTTTGGTTTGAGTGACAGGGTAGTGATGCCTTTCATAAAAGAAGGATTAAGAAGGGTTGATA
>RJWT010044410.1:0-11784 GCA_004365215.1 Cuniculus paca
CACACACACGTACAGAAAAATACATTACATTCTAAGATTTTCAAAATCCAAGAAGCAATTAGCTTACCATTGTGAGGGTAAATGGATGGTTTTCCAATGCAGATACACTGGGACAGTGCAGAATAATATACTAGAAAAGCAATAAACAAGAAAATCTTTAAGTGACCAAATAAACTTGACTATTCCAATGATGTTATGTCTATTAATTTTCAAAAATTATGGATGATCATCAAAATGAAGTTTGTGCTTTCATTGTTTGACAATTTTTTCATGCCTATATTTTGTAATCTGAACAACTACTTTGAAGATAACAATACACAATATATTAACCAGTGTTAATCTCCTATTATTTTATTTTGAAATTTTGTATCATCATTATTCTTTTTTTATTTTTAAAATGAAAAAAAATTATGGATGATCATTAAAGGATACTTAAAACATCACTGTCTAGTGACTCACCTGGCCAGGTCTTGCTTTAAAATTTTCTTTGACCATTCGGATTTCCATAACATCTGACGGATGACTAATGACTGAGATGATGGTGACTGGTTTATTGCTCCGGATACACCTATAAAGTCTTTCGGCACAGTACAGGCACAGAGGTCCAGAAATCCAAAGCCAAGTCTAAGGGAGAGTTTTTGAAAATGCACCTCAAGAAATATTTGGGTTATAGGAATCTGTATCTTGACTAATTTCTTATTTTACACATTCCTATAACAATATTCCATTTTATATCTTGAAAATAAAATGTAAAGTGAATAAAAAATGATGAACATTGACTGAATCTCACACAAATACAACTAAAGGATAAAATAAAAGATAAAGTAATGTCAAGACCTAATTTCAAACCCACATGCCCCATGTAATAGGTAAATATTCTTTCAACTTCTGTGTATAAAAATTCGTGATGTATATAGGTAATGTCTTTCAGTAAAAGAGGATAAAAGCAAGCTAAAACTTTATAGGAAAAAGAGACTACTGTTTTACCAGTTTAATGCTTCATGAAACATAAACCTCAGATATTTCAATGCACATAATATATATATGTAATGCAAATACACAGCACATATTTTTAAAAATGGGATATGATAGACATGTTTAAACTTACATTCACATTACATAGTATGAACATAAAATAATATATAAATACTGTGACAATTTTGAACTGGGAAGTCCAGAAGCCTGTTAGTGTGCCATTCTCCTACAAACACATACTGCATCTCCCTCACCACCTGAGACTTCCAACCAACTCTTATGGTCACTTTTAAAACCTTATTTATATAGTTTTTCCAGACCTTCCTCCTCCCAAACAAATCATGACTCCTCTAAATAAGTGACATTTAGCTGACACTGTGTGAAGAGTAGGCCTTGTAGGACAAGTTCTGCAACATGATAGCCTTGGGCTTTGGAACAGTCGCCCTCTGATCATCATGTTACATGTAAGTAGGTGGGAGTCATCAGACCTGCTTTATCTAATATTCAGCATTGGGTGAAGTTTAGATAAACACTGAAAATAATGAAATCTAATAGGCATGTAGAGGATTATTATAAATAACAAACACAAAACTAGCACACTTATTCCAAAGTTACCACAAATTTATGCTAGTTTTTGGTGTTTGTTTCTTCTCTTCTTAAAGCAGAATTTGACATCATTAATCCGTACCTTCCCTAGGTATAGTTAGAGCATAGGATGTGATTTACATGTCAGTGGTTCCTACAGTCACAAGGGAAAATTAGGGCCCTTAATAAACCATTTACTGAGTAGTCTAGGAAATTTTCAAAGAGCAAAGCATTTTACTTGGTAGTTGAATGTTCCCTCTACCATTCATTAGTTTAGAGGTTTTGGTCAAGACATTTTATTTATGTAAACATAATTTTTTTATCAGAAAATTGATTCAATTTTCTTCAGAGTCATTGTGAATACTTTAAAAAAAGCATACAAAACACTTCACTACAATTCACAATGCCTAACAGATAATACTACATATTCAATACATAAACTTTACAATTTATTATTAAAGATATGATGCATAAATATTGTAATATACTACAATATAATAATTTATAGTAGTAGTATTCATAGCTTTAGTACTACTTTATTACTCAAACTGCTTTTCTCAATAGTTTGGTAAAATACATTTGTTATCTTTCTGCTAGGAAGCACTAGCATCATAATACGCAAAGATCTTATGATCAGTTTAAATTTTCTATATTCTCAAATATAATAGATCTTTTGCCTTGAGCTCTCAGATACCTATGAGGGAATAACTAGTATTAACTTGATGTTGAAATAAAAGTATATTATTATATATGAATATACAGCACCAATAATATGTTTCAATGTTATATTGATGAATCTTATTAAATCACAGACTTTGTAAAGACCAAATATAGAATTAATCTGACCTGTGGAAAATTAGCTTGAAACCTGGGTTCTTCCATGCAAATCTTCACAAATGTGTTTCGGTCAAGTTCGTCCGGATTTGAAACTCCTCCAGGTAGAGGTTCATGAAAATGTTCTGAGGGATGCTCTGGTAAGGAAACATCCTGAGAGCAGGTTTGGTTAAGAAAGATGCAGCCAGGAGGGTGAGTATCTAAATTGGTTTGATACTTCAGCAGCCCTCTAAAATTAAATTAGAAACAAACAGGGAGATGGAAAAGAGATTAAAGTAAGGGAATGTGATAAAAGAAAACAATCTCTTTCCTTTTGCTAATTTTAAACAGCATTATCTCATAAGTGCTTCTAGTGTATCATATTTAGGATAAAATGAAATATCTTAAAAATTTTAACAAATTCTTTACAAAGGGACTAAGCCAAAGTATTTTGGCCTTCCAAACAAATAAAACACAAACGAGGAAACAACATACACAATTTTTCCAAGTGTGTGTGAATGTGACAGCCTTTACTTCAAGTTATTAGGTTATGTAATCATGGGTAAATTTTTACTGCAATAAACACAGTAATGATGACTACCTTGCTATATCTCCACAGAAACATACAGGGAACACATTTGATTTACCTAAGGCAGGATAAACAAGCCTGGTGATTTACACAAAAATCAACAAACAAAAATAATGAGACCTAAAAGCATGTCACTTCTATGATCTGTAAACAATTTATTCACAGCAATCAGTTCCTAAATCTGTTTACCTTTCAATCTTTCTATATACACAATCATATGAAAAGCTCAAATCAATGAATCGGGCACCAGAACCTAAAATCTTAAAATCTCATTCTTGCTGTTTCTTATTTAAGACACTCTAGGTTGTATTTTTGCATTTCCCATTGAGGGGTTCAGTAAAATCTACCTTGAGAATAGTCTCTAAATGACAGATTGTGTAGAGTATCAGGAAGACCACTGTTACATAGCCAAATCATGAAGATAAAAGAGACATTTTAAAAGTATTGAAAAAAATTCAGTGAACTTCACTTTTATTTTGAAGAACAATAACACTTTTTTAATTTCCAAAATTTTTCTTTCCTGGTTGGCTAACGTTGTGTTCTGTCAAATGACTCTTTGTGTTCCCAAAGAATTGACTTTGGAAGTAGGCTGCCTCACATGACATCCATAGCAGGCTTAGGTGTGGAAGAAATTAATAATTCTATATAAATCTGAGCCCATTTTTATTGTTCACAGGGTTCTCTTTATACAATACAATTGCTAGGATATTGTACTTGGGTAAGTTACTCATTTTATTCAGTTTTTAATTATTTATCCAAACCTGTTGCTCCTATTGGCCATCCCAACAATAGTGGCTGACAGACTGGAGGGTAGAAAATTTCAGACTTTTATTCTGCTAGCCATAAATTAAACAAAAATTGGCATACTGCATGTACTATCCTAGGGGGTCCCCAGAATTCAATGAGGAGTGAAATTTGGTTCACAGTCCTTCAAAAATTTAAGATCTGCTTTTGAAGTTGTCTTGAGAGAACTTAAACATAAGTCAGATCACAGAGAGTGTAATGGACTGTTTCCACAGCAGTTTAATAGTGCACGCAGAATTTTATGTACTGTTCACATTGTCTTTAAAAAATAACTACATAAATTTTATTTGTCATTATTAGTTTCCCTTCTTACAAACTGAAAAACTATTTTAAAAGACTTTACAGCACTCGAGGATTACACAGCTGTGTGTGAAAGAGGTGGCACTGTGCATGGCACAGCTGACTGTTAGGATTCAGGAGAAGGGATGGATAATATTCACTTGCCTGATGTTAAGAGCCCACATTATAAGCAGCTCCCTACACACACACATACTTGTTTTCCAGACTTTGTTTATTTTGAAAACCTACAGGTACTGGGAAGGCCATACAGGCGCTTGTTGCTTCCATGACCATTTCCATAAGCCTCATAACAAACCTCTGTAAGGGTGATCAGTGGTGTCTACCTGAGTGAACACAGGTACAGCAGTTGGGAAAATGCCCAAGACAACCCTGCCAATGACAGGCTGGGATGAAAATCCCAAGTAGTCTGATTCCAAAGTGCACAATCCTTTCCCCATACCAAGCCCACTCCCTGTGCAAAATAACCATTCTACTTTATGGAAAATATCCTCATATTGAAGACCAATGGCTTCACTGAAAAAAAATCTTATGGTTCCACATGCTGAAAGGTCTAGAAATGGAGATAGTATGTTTCTACCAAATCAATAATCTTATGTTTTTTTTTAGCTCCATTGATTGTAATAACTTGCTTTTTCATTGTCTTAGTAAAAAATAAAAAACCTCATTTCTCTGATATTAGTGAAGAATTTCCTAGAATCCTCAGAATATGTGTCCTTAGAATATATTACTTTAGAATTAATATTTCAAGCCCATTAAAATATCTTCTTAAAAAATTTTAAAAACAAATGTAAACTAGGTATCATGAATATTAGAATTGATGAATAAAAATTATTATTTCTCTATCCATTTTCTTCATTCCATCAACATTTGTTGAAATTTGTGATATTGCAACACATGTAGTTTTTACAGTAGTTTTGAATCCTTATTACTTTTTTTCAGAAAATATATGCATGGCCTTCTTTAGTCTAATGTAATCTTCTGAAATACAAAAGTCTACTTTAATGTGAAATTTTGTCTGCCAAACAATGTTGGCATTGCTCCTTTTCCCACAGCACCACTAAGATTTACATCTTTCACAATTAATATTTTATCAACTTTAATCTTAGTAAATTATAAGCTCCCCTCCCCCCAGATTGCTTCAGAAAGTATGCAATCTGGTGCAGCGCTGTCCTGTGAACCTTCTGTGATGGTGGAGACTGTCTAAATCAGTGCTATCCAACATAGTACTGTGAGCTATTATGTGTAGTTACTGAACAACTGAAATGCAAATTGCAGAGGTAAAGAACTGAATTTTTAATATTATTTAGTGCTAATTAATTTTAAAATGTAGAGCCACAACACATATCTAATGAGTATAATTAATCACAAAAGTAACAAGGAAAAAGCAAAATGATCAATGATATATGGACACATAGTAACCTCTTGAAAGTAGTATAAATGCATGACAAATTTTTACTATGAAATTTTGGAAAGGGCTTCATACAGAAGGAAGCAACTGAAGGATAAGCAGGACCTGATGGACATAGAGCAGGAGAATAATATCTTTATCATTTATTTATGAAACCTATAACAGTACATATTAGAATTTTTCCCTCTTTGATTCTTGGACATTTTCTGTATTAAAATTTGTCATAATTGCTTCCTTTTAAGGTCAATTCACAGGAAGTTTATGAGAGATTTATTATGTGTAAGAAACTTGTTGAAGGAATGGTAACATTTGGCAGTGATTATGAATATTTATGGGAAAAATATTTTAGTAAACAGAAATTAGAAAGTCTTTCCAAGTTGGGACAGTGGCATGAATAGCGATGGTAGATGGCACAATCTACCATCTGAACATGGCACAGTTGAAAAAAAAGATTATGTGGGAATAGAAATGCTTACTATTAATTTTTAAATTATATTGTATTATGTTCCAACAGAGAAATTTTGAAGTATCTATGTAATGTTGAGTGCTCTTCTACTATGCAGATTTTAAGGCATATCAAAATTCATGGCCGTGAATGCTGTTGTTTGCATTCATAGGAATCTTAACATGTCATTTCAACATTCCATAGTGCCTTAAACATGTAGGTTTCTTTCTTTCTTGTTTTTTTTTTCCTCAAGAGACATTACAGTTATCCTATTGGATTTTTTTATTTGTTTTTAATGTCTGCATGAAAAATTGTAGAAATAGTATAGTACATTGAATGAAGACTGCTAAGTTACAATATACAAATCGTAAAACAAAAGCTAAGTATTACAAAATATCATAGCTGCCAAAATGACAACGATAAAATCACCTGCACTTTAATTTCATGTTAAAAATCTCTAACAAATGCAATGTTACTTGTGCAGGCTTTTTGTTTCCGATGATTTTTATCCTTCTCAAAGAGGAAGAAAAAAATGCATGTCCCTTAGGAACCTATTTTTGCCCAGCATCCTGTAACACAACATTTTTTCTTTAAAGAAAAAATAAAAATTTTACTGAAAGTTCATTTTACTCTTATTGAAATAAAATAAATAAATAAAAGCTTACATGAGGAAAAAAACACCAAATTTTATATTTTAAAGTCAATCAAAACCCTCTAGCTTCAGTGGAGTTCATTAAAATATATGGTCCTAAAGGGCAAGAGTTTGTCCTGCCCCACTGCTATTTTTCTGATCCCTAAAACTATACCTATAATCTACAGCAAATATTTAATGCATATTCACTAAATAAATGAGAGACTAGAAGTATATAAACAATTCATTTGTGTGATTATTGTCGAAACACATGATTAAGGTGTCATCTGGTTATAAACCATTGAATTTGAACTCATTTTCTCCCTTCAAAATACATATACAGTTGTTAGCTAATGGAATCTGGTAAAATTAACTTAGTAAAATAAACTAAGTGCAGTCACACTTGAGTCAGTCTGGAACATAAACATTTCTTTTCATCAGTGAGTAAATCTCATTCATGTTCAAAGCCAACTCTACCCTAACCAGAAAATTATCAAGAGGCAAGTTTACCTGCTGGGGGCATCTGAAAGTGCTTTCCTATGCTTAGGACAACAGGTGCCTCAGGGCATCTGGGTGCCCATCTAACCAGAGTTTTCTTGCCTCTGCAGTCTTCACTGGGCTCTTGCCACTGACATCTGAATCTTCTAATCTTTCATCTTAATCAAAATTGTGTCCAGTTTACTTATGGCTGCTTAAATCAAGATTTGGCTGACACCATGGGTTTGTGATTTGCACAGCTGGACTGCACAATGATCTTGTTGGGGGCATACTCTGTTATCTCTCTAAATGATTAATATTTTTTAATCAAGAGACTATATTTTCACTGTGTGGGGGGCTCTGCAAATTAAGTGCCCAGTTCTGCTACAATTCCTAGCTGGGAAATCTAATCCCAGAGAGTAACAAATTAGGATTAAGACCTGAACATGGAGCATGTGAAGTAAAATACATCATTGCACTGTTTCCTCAGTTGAAACAGAGAGATATACCTGTTGCTCCATATTTCACAGGTGTATAAATGAAAGGGGTTTGACCTTTTGTGAAGAAAAAAAATATGTAAGTATCCACTATTTCTTAGCAGTTCCTCTGCTTTCAGGCTTTACTACAATAGCAGTAGGGGATAAAAGAATTGTTCTACAATTTGGAAAAACATTGACATACTGAAAACACAGTGGTACCTCAGTTCTCAAATGCTTTTGTTTGTGAACAATTTAATTGGCAAATAGAAGCATTTGACAAAGTTTTGTTTTGTTTGTAAACTCTGCATCAAATGACAAACGCAAACGTACGTGGCCGTCTATTCCAGAATCGTGGAATGAATTAAGTCTGTGAACCTAGATATCACTGTATTTCTTAAAATTAATGCAACCTTTGTTCCTTTTCTTTTCTCTTCATTTTTACCATCCTATAATTCCAGCCAGAACCACTAGCTAATATAGAAACGTTCCCAAGAGAAAAATTGAGATTAAAAATTATGCTAAGAATTATGGGAGAAAAAAATTTACAATTGATAAGATTAAAATTCATTAACATTTGTGGTTTATACTTTAAATGATTCTATGTATGGGAAAATGCTTTTGATATACAATGCCTATCTATATTGGCATATATATATATAAATACATATATTACACAACTATAGGCATTGTTTTGTTTTGTTTCGTTTTGTTTTGTTTTGTTTTGTTTTATGAGACAGGGTCTTACTATGTATCCCAGGCTGGCCTCTAATTGTGATCCTCCTGCTTCGGGCTCCTAAGTGGTAGGATTACTGTACAGGTATGGGTCACCACACTCAGCTAACTATAAGACATTCTGATGGGAGAAAATACCATATAGTCTCTGTCCTCACTCCCATCTGGCATACAGAATAAAATACCAACAAATATAAGTAGACTATGCAACCTTAGCCTGTAACTATTATATGAAAAAAATCTTATTACATAAAAATGAAAATCCTATGGTTGGGAAATTAAAAGTGAGGAAATATAAACATATATTAAGTACCACAATTGTATGACACATAGTGTTTATTAAAACCTGGAAAACATGTAGACATTATGGGGAAGAAGGACTTGAATTTTTTATAAGACCTTTTTCCTCAAAAATTTCATTCATGCTGTACATTTAAGTGAAAAAATTGACAGCTAGAAAGGTATCTAAAGTACTTTGGCATGTGTGAGGCCTTGAAGGTTATTCCTGGAACTACAATAAAGGAAAAAAGGAATGAAACGAAGGAAGCCTTGGGAATTGTTATGAATCATTTCATTATCTTTTAAATTGATAATACAGATTGTTAAATTGCCCAGGTTAAACCTCTTCTCATTCCAGAAGCCTTCAAGTGAGAAGAAAATTTCCTCAATGGTTTTTCTTTTACTCATAATCCAGTGATTTTTTTTTAAACTTTGAATATATTTAAGCAGGATATATGAAATGCATAAAAATAATAGTATGTCTGGTTAAAATTTAGGTTAAAGGCTTTAGTTCAGAGTATTTATCAACTTTTTAAGACTTCACACAACTTTGGGGATCTAATACAAGCTAGGGGACCCTCTCTTGTACATAATGTACATAATGATCTCAAAACTAAATTATGTGCATAAATACACATAAATTTGTGGAGTGTTTATTTCAGGAATTCATAGATCCCCTAAATCCACTGAGTGATTCCTAAGGACTATAAATTTGGGTAAGAATTTTAACATCCCCTATTCTATGGAAGAAATGAAATTTTCATAATAGAAATACCAGACATCAAATTAATAATAACTACATCCAGTCAATTTAAAATTAGACATCAAAAGAGTATCAGAATAAATCAACTTTAAGGTGAAACATACAGTAGTTTACAAAAGACTTAACTACAATCCTCAACCTTCTAACTATCATGATAATGGACATATAATTACAATCTCTGGAGTGAGACAAAGCAAAGCAAATATATACTGCGTAAATTGTTCATCATACCTGTGCAGATGCCCTATTTAAGCTATGAACTCCTTTTGTGATTCTGGCTTAAGGGTTACATTAGAAACCCTGCATCAGCCTTGATAGGACTTTCCCCAGTGCGCAGTAGTAGGTAGAATAGCTGTATGCCCTGGTTTATCCACATTCACTGCTTGATTGTTAACAGCATCCCTTTCCATTATCAAGTCTCCGGTTTTGACAATAAATTATGTAGTCAGTGCCAATTTAGAGGCAATGTAAGGGAAAGTGAAAAAAGTATAGAGAAGTAAAAGTTTTAGCCCTCAGGGATAGAATAGGATTGAATACCATAAAACCTCAGGGCTTTTCTCTGGGATCCATTCAAGTTCCCATTTGACCTTCTAAAACGAGCACATGCCTCCCACCAACAGGATTCCCAGGTTTTTACTTCTGCGCTATCAGTGCAAATGAAAAGAGGTCAGTGAATGTGACTTCAAAAAGATAGCATACTTGGGAATCAGCACATTTTAAGCCTCAAATTTATTCCATAAATGTCTGCATGCCCTAATAGAATAGCCTTAATTTCCTTCCTCTGGGGTATTATAGAGAGAGGATATTTCAAGTCAGCACAATAAACTCACCCCCACAACATTTGTCTAATGCTGGTTAACTTCTTAAGTGTAAACTGTGAAGCTGACACTGCCTGGGGTTCATTAATGTCACAGTTGACAAAGACTATTCACTGCGTTTCTTTGACATAATGAATAACTTTTTAGCAACACACACACACAGGGAAAATCATCCTTTAAATTCCCTGAAGAACATGATTCAAGTATACTGTAAATCACATTCTGTGATTAACTCTTGCCAACAAATGCTCCCTGATGGTAGAGGACTCTGCTTAAGAAAAATTCACATATCAATTATATGTTAAAAAAAATGCTCCACGGATTCCAGCAGAGTCAGCACAAAGAACATTATGTACGCTATAAATTTGCTCTCTCTGTCATTCATGCATTTGAAGAGGACCTTCCCTACTATCTTTTCTAGAATTACCACATTACAATTTCACTCTCATTTAAATATAAACATAAAGTACACCACCCACATAATACTTCCGAGCTAAAATCAGTAGGGGTATTGACTCTGGTAAGATTGCAGAGGTTAAGGTGCCAAATCTCATTCATTTGCAGCCTGTCAGGTTAGGTTCTTAAACTGAGATTCTGTGACATTCATTATCTCTTTTCTCTCCAATATCTCTTTTATCATTAAGTGAGAATATCAGTATGCATCTTCTCTTGATAAGTTTTTGAAATGAAAATGAAAAAAGGAACTTCTCTTTCCATCCATCTCTGGAAACAAGCAACAAAACTGGCCTTCCCCTTTCTCCCCAAATACCTTTGGAAGTGAAATGTCTTTAACATAACACATGAACCATGTAGAAAGGTATAGAAAACTGGAAAAAAATATACAGGGGAACTTGTTTTTCAACTTCAAAGATAAATATTTATTGCTAAAATCAAGTGAATTTTAAAGCCCTCACAACATTATAAAAATTACTGTTCTTTTAATGACTATTTTGATGTGCTAAGCCATTTTAACTAAATAACCAACAAATTACTCTGCTGATAAGATAACCTAGGCTCTTCAAAGTACTGTAACTTTATTTTTAAAAACTTCATCCTTCATTTAAGTGTTAAGTTTCTTCCATATACATAAATTATTGTTGGTGCTGTTATAAAAATTTATTTCTAATATTTATTAAATATATTTATATTTTGCCTACTTTGCTATAATCCCTGTCCAAACCTGTTGACAACTTTATGATACAGATTATTTCATTAATTCTGTTTTGTTGGGAGCTGTTGAAGCTAGAAATCGACCACACTTTCAAAGCTGGGGCATGGCCATCCAGAGAACAAAGAGTACCCAGGGCAAGCCACATGAAGAAGCTGACTCAGTCCAGAGAACACCTAGCCCATGACAATCTGAACAGTGAGTTGCTAGGACAGTGGGGTGTCATATGACATTAAGTTGCTAAAAGATATAAATAAAGGCCCCTACAGTGAAGGGGCAGTCTCCTTCCTCCCATCAGGAGAAAGAGGTCTCCACCTGACTCCAGCTTTCGTCTCTTTATTTTTCTCATCCTCCCACCATCCTTCCTCCTGGAAAACATCTGTAGCTGTGTGCGTCGAAGCATCAGTTAATGGGTAAGAAAAAGAAAGGTCAAATTATGTTCCAAGAATCATTGGTTATTAGGTAATGCAGTTCTTAATCACCATGTTATACTGCCATCTTTGGAAAGTAAATTAATT
>RJWT010044411.1:0-11783 GCA_004365215.1 Cuniculus paca
AAAAACAAACAAAGCAGAACAATGTAAGCAATACAGAACTTCAAGATACTAGTAAAACAGCAATGACTACCATAATATTTGTTATCTTCAGAATAGTTGCCTACACCTTCAGACATACTACAATCAAACAACACAGAATAGAGTAAAATCAATCAAAACAAAACAATGAAAGCAATACAGGGTTTCTAAACAAGATAATTGGACATCCTCGATGGCTGTAATTATATACTTTGTTGTCTTTAAAATAGCTGTCCATGCCATCAAGTATAATGAAATCAAACAAATCAGAATAAAATGAAACTAATCAGAACAATGAAGACAATATGAGTTTCAAATCATGACAATAGAGTAACAGTAGCCACTTCCTTCCATTTTTAGGTAATTCCTCCCCTTTGACTTTCCCAATATGTATTGTGCATTTTGGATCCCACTAACACCTTTAGTTTATTAGACTAGAGAGGCAACACAAAATTCACCCATGTGACTCTGAACCATCTCATCCATGAGCATGATCCACCTACAAGAGCCTTGAGGTTATCTTCCTTTATGGTTGAGTAGGTTTCTACCACATAAAATACCATGTCTTTCTTATCCATTCTGCAATTAATGGGCAGGCTACCCCTACTTTTTTTCTGGCTCCCTGTCACATAGGGCATTGTTCTCTCTCCTTTGACTTTCAGTCTATAAATTTTCTTTCTAGTTAAATGTGTTTCTTGTATAAAGCATATTGATGGATCCTGTCTCCTGATCCACTCGCTTTGGCAGCACATATACTAAAATTGGAAGGATACTGAGAAGATTAGCATGGCCCCTACCCAAACCATCTTTATGAGAACCAAAAAGTGGTAGTTTTCTTAGATCAAATATACTGGAAGAAAGAAAAAAACTTACAGATTGTCTAGAATTGTGGTTCTCAACATTTTTAGTAGATCCTTTCCTTCAAAGCAAGTTCTAATTGGATGCATAATATGTGCACACAGGTAGCCACACACCCACTGGTGAATCTTCTTCACACGGTCCTCCAGGAACCTTCAAGGAGCAGTTAAAATAAGTTTTGTTAAGTCAACAGTGAATTAAATCCTGGATCACAGTAGAATTTTCTTTGTAACATCCATCTTACTTTCAAAATTGAGAAGTAATCTGCATAGCACCTAGTCAGCAAAAAAAAAGAAAGCCAACTGAGTCAATTATTTGTGCTGACAAAGCAAAACTAGGGACACAATGTATTTAACAAGTCTTTCTTTTTCCCCATTATTTCTCCTTTTCTTCTTCTTAAATTTTTTCCCTTTTATTGCTTTATATAACACAGTTTTAACACATACTTAATTCAGAAAATAAAAATGAAACAGTAAGCAATGGTGCAAGGATTCTCTAGTGAGAAATAATCTTAGGCATCTTTCTCCTTACCTTGCACACTGTAGACTTACACAGTGCCATGGCTCGATATGGATTGAATGTGTCCTCCAACAGCTCATGTTTTAAAATTTAATTCCCATTGTGAAGTATTAATATCCACAATGAATGTAAACATTATATATCATAAACATCATCTAAGTGTAAGAATGACAACAAGAATGTAAATGAGGAAAGAGGATTTAGAGAAGGAGGGAGGTGGGAAGGAGATTAATAAAAGAAACAATCCATGTTATATACATGTGCCAACTCCCCAAGATGAATGCAAACTCAACTACGTATCCTCATATGAGTAAATATTCCCAGAGTATAAACCCCAAGAAAGCAATAAGTACAGGAGCAAGAAACTGAAATGAGACCGTGTAGTATATGGAGTCCATATAAGATAATGACTTCAAGTGAGAGTTAAGGGGACTGTACAAAAATCCTTGAAGTTATGAGTCCAGTATATGGCTGCTGTTAAAAATGGAAGTGGGAACAAAAACAAACGCTGGGATAGAAAATATCAACTCAAAGAAAGAAACACAAAAACACATCATGCCAGGCAAACTCCTTTAGGGTATTTTATTTTACTTTTGCTGCACTGTCCTTGCCGAAAGTGTTTGCAATGTTTAAAGATGAGAAGTACCAAAACATGGACTATGAAAAAGTGATGCTAGGGTTACTTCAGAAATACATATAGGTGAGAAAACACTTCTGAAGGTTCAGCTCATGTTTAGTTATTGAGATAGAAGATGATAGATAGATAGAGAGATATAAATAGCTAGATAGATGATAGATAGATAGCTAGATAATGTATATATATATATATATATATACATCATATCTTGACCATTTTCAATATTTTTACTCCTCTGCTTACCCTCCCTTTCATCTCATTCCTTTCCCATTTCCAAAGTTCTGCCTATTTGCTATCATCTCTTTGCTATGTTGCTCTTCATTTATTTAATTTATTTTTATCTGGGCTTCTCATAAAGAGAAACCGCATAATATTTAACTTTTTAAAATATAATTTAAGGGCTGGGGATGTAGCTCAGCAGTCTAAGCGCCTGCCCGGCAAGCACAAGGTCGTGAGTTCAATCCCTGGTGCCGCAAAAAAAAAAAAAAAAAATTAAAATATAATTTACTATGCTTTATTCTTATATATATGTATATACATATTATATATGCAATTAAGCATTTCTACTATTGTGCCTTCACAATACCTCCTGAATATCTCTATTACAAACCTTCTATGCTCCAATAAAATTTTCTTTTAAAAAACAAAGGCAGCCAGATGAACTTGACCCATGAATGGTAGTTTGTCAACTGCTGGTCTAAATTTTGTGTTTTTCATTTTTCTACCTTTTACTTTTACTGCAGTTCATGTGACTCTTCCTTCTGCGTATTGTTTTAGTGAGTTCATTGTTTGCCAGAATTCAGCACCTGCAGTATTAAATAGGATCTTTTCCTAGAGAATATTTGCATTTGCTTCCCCTGGTCACAAGGGGAGCCATCACTGGGCACATAGAACCACTTTCATTTATTTTTATTTTGTTTATTCTTTTATTTAAAGAGAAAAAAACAGAAAAATCAAGAAGCAAACAATTAAAAAAATGACAACAAAAGCAAAATGACAACAACAAAAAACAATGGCAATATAGGATTTCAAAAGAAGATAGGAACTTAACAATGGTTATTACATTGCATATTGTTATCCTCAAAGTAATTGCTCAGGCTACCAGAACAGGCATGCAAGATTGATCAAACAATGCAATTTCCCTTTGAGCAGTTTCTTTCCCTTTTACTACATCTATTGAAACTTTTGGATCTTATATACTCTTTCTGTTTTTTACACTAGCGAGACAATATGGTGCTTACACATGCAAGTGTGATTTATTTCACTTATGAGTACGGTTTCTAGTTGCATCCATTTACCTATAAAAGCTTTGAGTTTATTGTTCTTTATGGCTGAGTAGTACTCCATTATATAAAAATATCACATCTTTTTTATCCATTCCTCAGTTGATGGGCATTTGAGTTTTTTTCCAAGGTTTAGCTATTACAAATTGTGCTGCTATAAACATGGGTATACACATATCACCCTAGTATGATATTTTCAGTTGTTCTGGGAAAATACTCAGAAGGGGAATAACTGGGTCAAATGGAACCCTCTAATCCTAGTTTTTTGAGGAATCTCCATACTGCTTTCCACAGTGGTTGTACCAGTCTACACTCCCATCAACGATATAGAAGGGTTCCTTTTTCCCCATTTTCCCTCTAGTATTTGTTATTGAGAACCAGTTTAATTTAATATCCCTATTCTGAATTTTTCCTTCTGCCATGGAGAGTATAAATTAAAAGTTAAGACTAGATTGGGAATGAATCATAGTTACAAATTTTATAGGAGAATATTCTTGTTATTAGTTTTTTTTTTCATTCAGAACTATGGCAGAAATTGATCAATTTCCTTGTGCACTTTGTTTCCTAACAGACAATTTTTTTTCTAATTCATGTTTCATAGAATTTCTCAGCCCTTCAACAGCCCACAATTTGTGAATATCAACTTCCAGTTTTCCTTTCAATAAGTTCCCAAGCCCTATGCTTCTGATTCTCCTGCATTAAGAACTTTCAAACTTTAGTTTCCTAAAATTCCAAAGCAGAACCTGCATCTACACTTGCTTCCTGGATTTGGCTCACTGCTCTTAATTTATAATTTATGCCTTGAGACCTTCCTTTATTTTTTGCAAACTGCAAAATATATAAGAGCATTCTTGTAGTAAATTATCCACAGCCTGTACATGTTGGATGATCTTGTCTACTGCATTGCTTACTTTCAGCTTTCTGCTCTATTTCTAGTGTCAGAGCCCACTGGGTCTCTACTCTGCTGTTCTGAGGTTCTGAGACTTGGTCAGCTTATTTCTGTTGGGATCATATTCTGCAGGCAGACTCCAGTTTTACTTTCTCAGCTAAGTCAATCACTGCTCATCTCTCCATTTTCACCTTTAAAAAGCATTTGGAATTTTTTTCTCTCATTTTCTTTATCACTGTGGGTTTAAAACTTTTTAAAGTCAGGCATTATGACTTTAATTAAATTAAAGAAAAAGTTTATAGTTGATCATGATTTTGGAATCTATCACACTTATCTGAAAGTCCTAGTTATAAACATTTCAGTTAACTAGACTTACTTCTGATCAATAACTACAGTTCTTTGAATCTCTACTACTGCTCAGATGCTTTGCATAGATTATTAAAAAACACTATGAGTTAGGAATTGTCACTCTGTGATAATCTTTGGTTACTATATTGAAATAAACATTCAGTTTTGTTCTATTTATGGAGACATGGTATGACACACCTCATTCTTTGGAGACTTGGCATTGCAGTGTGACTTGTTTGACTATTACAGTGTGACTAACAGTGACATATGTCCTCTGTGGGTGGAAGTTGTGAGAGTCACTACACACTACACAAAAATTTTCAGTTTTTCCATGGTTCTGTGATGGGAGCTCCATAAACCTGAGACTTCAAGGGCCTACAGCAGAGTCCCAGTAAGGCAGCATGGGTAGTACAAGCAAGAAATGAATACTTGTGTAAGTCCACTAATATTTTGGTGTCATTGTTAAAGCAACATAATCTGCCCAATCTTGAGCAGCATCAGGTCCATTTTCAGATGAAGAATGAAGCATTGTCAATATGGAAAGGTGGGGCTGCAATTTACGTCAAAGTTTATTTTATCCAAACCTCATGTGATGTTTTTTGCTGTACTGTGCAAATTGAGAGTTTCTCAGACTTTTGAATATCTGAAGTCAACAGATAGAATTGAAGCTGGTGACTGTGGAATCATCCTGAATTGCAGTGCTATCTCTTATAAATGCACAATTGTACTAATCAGCATTTTTAAGTATTTAGAAGGAGAATATATACTAATTTCTATCATCTATTTTTCCTCTGAATTATTATGGCAGAGCTAATTTTCTTTGATAAAAATTCTTCATCAGATATCATGATATCCAACTAAAGAAAAAAGTTTCTGTGGCAACACCAACCAGCCACTGAATAAGGAGGGTTTCTGATGATTAAACCTTGGAAAATTGCAGTCTTGCTTTATTACAAAATAATTTCTATGAGTACTTAAATGTTCTTTTTTATTTGTTCTTTTAAAAATTGTTAGTGTATGTTTGTGATACATAATATATTCATCTAGGGAAACTGGTTTATATACATATCAGGTTTTGATCTTTTTATCTTCCCTTTCTCTCCTTTCCCTCCTGTGTCTTCCAGATCCTCTCATCTTCATAAAGTCTATATCCCTATCATCTTTCTTAATAGTGTACAGCCACTCATGGAAATATCCCTGCTGGCTATGAACCATGTGTTATCATGAACAGCAGCACCATGAGAGATGCTGGTCCAGCCCTAAAGTAGTTTACCATCTCACTGTGGCAACAAGTAGTTGTTGGGCCTCTACCTGCATTTGTGTGATCAAATTTCAACTCTACATTCAGACTGAGATGCAGGACTCATTTGAATTCTGGTCAAAATCTCATGGCAAGCAACATTTCTTTTCACTGCAATTCAAACTGTCTACAAGACCATCTGTGTCTAGAACGTGGTCCAAGTCAGCTTTATAGACGTATTTCAAAAATCTGTTATTTCTTTGTGAAAGACCTAACCTGTATATCCAAACTTCTATGAGGCTCTACATATTTCCAATTTTACAGCTTTTTTCATGAAGACTTTTTTTTATACAAACCTGTATGTACTTACAATACTCCTTATTTTTACTAGAACAAGAGGTACAGAATATGTATTTTCCTCCAGGTTTTCACAAAATGTAATAGAAATGCAAAGCTGAGCTTCTGATATTTCTCTGAGGGCTTCTCCTTGACTTCCTCCAAGCCCTAGAATCCTCTATTTTTACAGAAGTTCTAAAATCACAGAAATTTTAACTTATATACTTGTTTCCAAATCCATAACTGGCAGAAAAAAGTCTCCATCTGGTTTTATTCTCCTTGATTCCAGTTCTACTCAGAATGTCTCACTTCTGTTTTGAGAAGGTCTTTCCTTCCTACTGGTCTTGCAAGGCATTCTATTTTACTAGAATGTGTATGTCTGGGAGGAAGATTAATCATTCATCACTTTTTCACATGTGTCCTAGGTGGCTCCAGTTTATTTCATTGAAGGTCTAAAACAAGAGTCTCTCAGGACCAAAGACATGGCAGACTGCATGTCTAGTGCTGTTTTAAAGCTTGTGCTGGCCCAGAGTAATCTTACTTCTCACCTTCAGCTTGCTGAAAACTCCCATGGGTTACCTATTCCCAGAAAGGCTTGAACACTTCCTCAGGTTCAATGAATTAAACCAAGCTCTTGCAGTATCATATTAGTAAATCTATTTAGCATGACCAAAATGTTTTTCCCCTGCACCCTTTTATTATCCTGTAAGAAGACAGACATCATTGGGTTTCTCTTAGCTAGACGGGCAGTACCAACTACTTAAATGGATGAACGCACTCAAGATAAAAATGTCAGACCTTTTGTTAAAAATGTGTTAAGAAATTCCAAGGCAGTAAATAGACAAGAAGGTATTACTTTAAGTGCAGGATAGTCCTCTCTGATTAGGGCGGGAGCCTTGGGCCTTCACAGGTTGCATGTCCACCAAGTCAGCCCTGTTGAGAGCAATGCTAATTTGATAAGGTCCCCTTCCCAAAAACAGTGTTTAAAATGTTTGTTACGTTCTTGAGGAAGTTCCTGAGTCCTAGTAGGATAATTCCAACTCATTACCTAGTCCACAACTTTAAACAGGCAAACCTGGAGGAGTTCTCATTACAAACAGGAAATAGGGTGGTCCATCATCACTGTCCCATAACTTCATAGGACTCATTCTGAAGCTGAATATCAGCCACATAAATATCCCCCATAACACAGAAAGACTTGGGTTCAAGTCCACATTGAATTCTAAAGGAAAGATTGTTTCAGATGGGCTACATTACACAAAAATTATGACCAAAATCTAGGTCTCTCTGAATATCACCAAATATCTGGCATCATTTTGTAGGCTTTCCATTTCTGAGAAAACAAAGGAAAATTTCTGCTCCAGAAAGTAGTTTCAAAAGTTCTTTCAAAGTAAAATAAAGACTCTTGGGGAAGCATGTCCTTACAGTTTGGTGCATAACCACATGTCTTGTACCATGACAGAGGAAACCATTTAGCCACAGTAATATATCTGATTTCCTAATTAACTTTTCATAGAAGTACAAAATTCTCAAGTCTAAATTTACCATTTAGGTAAGTTTTAAAAAGTGATAAAGAATGAGTATGATTCTCTTTATAAAAGTTATTAGAATAAAATGTCTAGCGTAAAGCTAAATGCTAATATGAGCTGTCCAGTTATCTATGCCTTAGTCTCATTATTCTGTGTTAAAAAATGATCTTTCTTGTTGAGAAAAAAAAAAACCATAGCACTTATTCTCTAAATGTGTCTAAGCTGATAGGTTGATGCATTTCTGTGATGTTTTCCTGATAAATTTTAGGTCTTAGAGCTCTTAGAGCTCTACAGATGGATGGCAGCAGGTAAATTACCTTTCACAAGCAGTCCAGGAAAAACCTATCAAGATGTTTCTAGCAAATAAGCTATGTCAATTAGCAGCCCCAGTACTGAGAACAGAATACTTTCATTTTTCATGTCTTCCAATGTGAAAACTATCTAAAGACAAAGTCATCTGCACACCACCTTCCTTGTGATGCTCTTCTCTTTCTTGATTTCAAACTCAAACACAAACACAGGAAAGCTAACACTTCTTTGATCCTGAGTCTGTCCCTTCCTAGTTATAGAGCATCGCCCTCTTTCTCCTCCAGCTACATTCTGAATAGGAATAACTCAACAAAGATAGAGAGATAATAATAGATGAACATCCATGCATCCATGTAACTTTTGTTTTAAAGGATGAGGAAGACGTCAGAAAAACAAATCTGCCAAATTGCCATCAAAATTTTATAATTGGTACTATATGTTTAGAGATGTTCTTCAAATCATTTGTTTCTAGCTCTACCGCAAAAGTTTTCATGTGCTGTTTAGGAATGATGCAGGAGGAAGGATGTGGCAACCTGGCTGAGAAAATGAGCAGGGCTTGTGAATTATAAGCTGCCAGGACAGGGCCAAATAATTCTCAGAGCTCCGTATGTGTAACTTCTTGCTGCCTCCCACCAGACACGGATTCCATAAAAGAGAGGTGCCGGCACCGGGAGCTCTCTATCACAACTCCCCACCATAGCCTACGCTGTGTTTCTCATACACAGCGTGTACTTTTTGTTTTGCTTTTATCTCCTTTTTCTCTTGTTCTGCCCAAATTTGCTCTGCAGAGCTAGTTTGCCCATTTACCCTGCACTTTTTAAATAAATTTGGCACCATTTCTGGCTCATCTAGACCAATTCTTTGTCCGAGGCAAGAAGGACCTGGAATAATTTTGACAGATGAGCCATTTTTAAAGAAACTACTCATTAACAGGACCGTCATATCATGGCTAGATTTGTGTGTACCTTTGGTAAATATGGATACAGTTTATAATTTTTAAAATTTGATTTTCATTATAAAATATCTTCAGGTATTTATTCATTTATTTCTGAGCACCGATTAGATACAAAAAACAAACTTTGTAGCTTTGCTACCTATATGAAGCTCAAGATTGATGAGAAAACATTGTACACACAAAAAATTAATCTACAAATGTTAAGTATTGTGATTGATGCAAAAATTTAAACACTTGAAAGTTTGTTGTCCCAAAGGTGCAGTTCTCCCTTCTATATTAAATAATAAATTGTTTCTTTGTTTTAGAAAAATGTAAGGGGGCCTGGGGTGCTTGTCTCTGAAGGAAGGTATGCAGAGAAACGTTAGTACTCTGGAAAACAGCACTGGAAAGAATACTAACTTGTGGCAGGAATGAGTTAGAGGATCATGAAGCAGAATGGAAGCAAGTGGTCAGATGATTTTTTTTAAGAAAAAGTTTTGAACTGAAGCCTACAGATAGAAATTAGCCAATTCAATCAGTTATTGATGGTTTTCTCAGGCAGAGGAACTGATGAGCAAATTTAGGTGAGACTCTGAGTTTCTGGCACATGTAAGGAAACACACCTAATGCTCAATGGTTCATAAAGACTGCAGGTGGGAATGTAATTGGAATAAGATGGCAATACGTGCAGGTGCAAAACACTGCATGGTACATCAGTATGATTTGGAATCAGCAAAAGATTCAACCCGAGGAGTAAGAAAATCAGTTTGACATTTTAGAAAAAAAATAATCACACTGTGTTAAAGACGGATTGGAAGTACAGAGACTCTAAATGAGAGGGGACTTGTTATTGCCGCAGTGAATTCTGTGTATCCTCCAGGAAACTGCTTTACTTTGAAGGTGATAAAAATAAGACCCAGTGGCTTATTTTTAAGTGACTCATTCCAAAGCTATAAACTAGATTGGACCTCTAAACAGCTACCTCCAATTTCTGTTTAAAAATCAAAACAAGCTCCATAGACACATTCCGTTTCTTATGACTACTCCCCCCAGGTATGAATCTCTCATACAAAGGAGGAAGTCTCTAGAAACACGTTGTTAGTTCTGTTTTCTGACTGTCCTATAAAACAGAGGAAACGCCAGATCTGCTATGCTGATATCTGAGGATCACATGGATTACCAGTGTGTCTCCTAAGCCTGAAACAATGCTAAGAGCCTATAATTTGAAGTGTTTGTTTGTTGGTTTGTGGTGGACATAGCGTTGGGTTTAGATAGTAAATCTCTGGATGACAAGTGATATTCCTATAGTAAGATACTTAGAAACTTGGTGGTGTGTTGTTTTAATTTAAGAAGACTGAACGTTCAACATATGCTTAAAAAGCTTTGAAGGAAATTTAGAAATTAATTTCTTCATTTTACAGGTAAAGCTCAAGATAAGCTGAGATGGTTAAAAAAGCAATGGAGGAAAAACTGAAATTTTGATTTACAAGATCAGGCCAATTATTCCAAGCTGCTCCACAGTGTAAACTGAAAATAAAGAGAAAGATAATTGTCTTTAGTTGAAGTGTTGATTGCTTTTTCCTCTTAAGTTTGCTATTAAAATATGTTTTGTTCTTTTTCTTAAATTTAAGTGTACTTCATAAACAATGCATATATGTGTGCTCTTCATTAAGTGTTGATAATTGTATGTACAACTACATACCCTTAAAATGAGACCATGGAACATTTTCACCTCCTTGGTAAATTTCCTGTTGCCTATTTCTAGTCAGTTCCACTATCCAAGCAGCTACTTTCTGTTTTTTGTAACTATCAATTAATTTTTCCTGTTGAAATTTGTATAAATATAACAATAGTAAATATTTTTGGTGTCTAATTTCTCGTGTCTATTATATTTGAAGTGTCCCCATTCCAATACATGTATCAGTAAATTCTTCCCCTCTCTTTTGTTTTGCTAAATACTAGCCACTTGAATAAGTACAATTTGCTTTTCCATTCCACTGTTTATTAAATTTGAGTTATTTCCAGTTATTTTTTTGGGGGGGAATAAAACTGCATTGAACATTCTAACAAAAATCTTTTTTGAAGATATGTCTTCAGTATTCTTGGAAAAATATCCTGGAGAGGTATTCTTTGATCATAAGTTAGATGAACATTTAATTCTATGAGAAATTATCAAAATAGTTTTCTAAAATGACTGTCTGATTTTACATTCACAGCAACAGTATGTGATAATTTTAGTCACAAGATACCCTTGCCAATACCGGTTAACCATTTTTAATATATTTATAGTGCCAATTATTGTGGGTATATGTTTATGCTTCACTAGGAAGTAGTAGTATCATGTACTATTTGCTATTTCTATATTTTTGATAAAATTCCTTACATGTCTTTTACACATATTCATATTGAGTTACTTTTCTCTTTTTGATTTATAGGTGTAGCTCTTTGTATATTGTGGACATGTTATTTCTCAGAAATACTTTTTGTGTGAAATCTCCTCCAGGTTGTGACTTATCTTTCTGTTTTTGTTACAGTGGTTTAAAGTGAACTGGTGTTTTCAAATTTCATGAAGTCAAATTTATTCATTTTAGTTAGTCCTTCCTGGATCTTCTCTAACAAATGTTTACATACTCCCAAATTACAAGTACATTCCTCAGTATTTTCTTTAACAGATTTTGCATCTTTATTTTTTATGTTTTAACTTTATAACAAAACTGACAAATATTTTCCAAGTGAAGCACCTGTCTCATTTTATTTATCTATTAGTAATGTGTAACTGATCTCAAGTTAACATCATGAGTGGTACAAGGAAAGAATGGAAGTATTTTATTTCCCATATGAATAAGCAAACATTCTAGAATGATTACTTTGAAAGGACTTTCC
>RJWT010044412.1:0-11792 GCA_004365215.1 Cuniculus paca
GGATCCAATCACCTCCCCAAAGCCTCATCTATGAGCATATGAGGCTTTGGGGGGACATCCAGATGTAACTCATAACACAAACTAAACAGAATAAAAATAAATCCATAAGTGTAAAGATGGTAATAAACCTCATCGAAATTCTTTTGGTTATCTCCAGTACACCAGGGCTCATCTCCATGCATCTCCATAGAAACTCCTCCCAACCCTTCCTGCCCCAGTTCACCTGTGCCCTTACTTGCTGGTTGCGTGCTACAACCTTTTAAAAAGTCTTCCCTCTTTGGTCCTTTCTAAATATTCTTTGCACATAAGTCAACTGTAGATGTTCTTATCTGGAAGAATGACTGCATTTTGTTTTGGTATCAAGAAACCAAACACCAAGTATTTACTATACATGCGGCTCTGTAGATAAAAAGGGAGAGCTGCTTCCATCAGTGACTTAAAATGTAATAGGAAATAGCACAAATAAAAGATCACATTACTCTAAGATAAGTTCCCTGAATAATATGCATCACATGGGGCCAAATAACAGAGATTCACCACCTAAAATAGCAGGAGATTCTGAAAATATGCAAAGTAAGGCTGATAACCATTGTGTAGGGGACCAGACTTGCCATCTAGAAACTCACCTTTTTAGCATGAGGGCTATTTTGAGCTGAAGGCAATCAAAAACTAGAAGATGAAAGAGAAGCTGTATGCTCTAACCTATCTGCCTAAAAATAAGTCTCAAATTTACAAAGGCAAAGTTGTCTCTCCTCCTTTCTGCCAGAAGGGAGAAAGGTTGATCACTGAAGATGTTAGGCACTCATGAGGCTAAGATGGCACCAGGCAAATTTACTTTAAAATTCCATTTATTTGCTTCCTCCCAGGTAGCTGTCCCTAAACACTTAAAGTCCTTTTCTTTTGTTAATCACCTCTCCAGTTCTAAACTCTTCTTTGCTGCAGTTGTTTTTATATATGCTGCCTCTTTGAGGTATATTCTGTATTGGTGACTTTCCTGTCACTGGGACAAAATATGCAGTACCCACAACTTAACAGAGGCAGGGTTTACTTTGGCTCAGGATGCTGAAGGATTCAGTCCATAGTTGGTTGACTTCAAGGCAGAACAGTGTGGCAGAAGGGAATGGGGGAGGAAGGTGGGCACGTCATGATGGCCAGGTGGACAGAGTTAAGAATACATGCTTCCAGTGACCTCCCTCCTCTGAACACAAGCTTTTTAGGGGACATTTTAGATCTAAACCATAACATATTCTTTATCTGAGTATCTCTCATGTGCATAAGAAACATACATGTTAACAAAATTGTACTTGTTCTTCCTTTATTACAAGGGTTCATTCCAGCTATGAACTCAGAAGGGTAGAGATAAAATAATTTTTCTTTTTCTAAACTGTACCTCTTTCTCAGACTCTGATTTACTTGAAGGAAGAGACTAGATTTTATAAATGCCAGTTAAATGCCTAAGGAAAATGATAAAAGAACAAGGGGGCAGGTTCTTGTAGGAAAGTATTACAACAAAGGTCTAATCTAGTGTTTCACAAGTTGCCCTCCCTGCCCTAGCCCTAATTTACCCAAAGGACACGATACATCTGTCACATTAACTCAAATACACCATCACTGCTCAACTCACTTGGGATGGGCAGGATTAATTATGAAGGTGACACATGCTTTCCGACCCCTGGCAACACTGACATTTTAGAGCCCTCCACTCCCTTAGTAGGCACTCTTTTGCTTTTGTTTAAGGTAAAAAAGAAAGAAAAATCCTCTGTGCTCATATATTTAAAATTGGGAATTATTTCCTAAAGTTTTACATTTCTAAAGCAAATCAACCATTCAAGCAATTTAGGAACAAGATTGACTTGTGAGGCTTCCAGACAGACATTTCAAGTAAATTGCATAGAGCTGCTTTTCCCCTTGCTTCTGGTAAAGTGAATAAAAAAAAATCATAGAACTTTCATCTTTTTATCTAAAATAAATAGGTGTCCCTAGGCTTTTTGATTCACATTTAAAAATGCATTTTCATAAATAACCTTTTCACAATCTGCACTCTGTTTTAATTAAGTTTCTCACCATGGAAAACAGGATAATTGAAGCAGTTTAGAGATTAGTTAACTGTCAAAAATTATGCTGGTAGTCACTGTATTAGGAAAATGTGCTGTCAGTACAGCCCTCATCTGTACAAAAATCTGCAAACTAGTCACAAAATTAAAACTTCAGGTGAGCTCTAGCTTTTTCAAAAGAATGAGAAGGATTATCTTTTTACTCACTGAGTCCTTAAAATCTACATGTACATTTTAAGAGTGTATTTGGCTTTCCCTAAGGACCTTCACTGATGTTCATTATCATCAAAACATCCAGTGTTCATTCCTAGCACAGCGGAGTAGTGGGCCCTATATTCTTATGACACAGATGAGATCCCTTTTACATTAGTTAACAATATTTTTCTTCCACACAGCTTTCACCTTACACAGCCTTAATGAGGCATGAAGCTAGAAGGGAGGCAGAGGGACATGTCTGCTTAGGAGGTTCAGATCTCTACTTCTACTTAAACGATCTCTTTGACTCTTTAAACCTGGATTAATTTTCACCAGTGGAAGATTTCCTATGAGGAAATACTCCGTAGAGGTTTCAGAAGGAGGAGTGAAACCAATTACTCCTTTATCATGTACTACTTACAGTAGTGTACATTGTGTACACAACCTCTATTCCTAAAGAGATTAAATACTTTCCCCCTTTCATCTGGCAATTTTTCCACGTGCAAATACAAGATTTGACATTAGATGAAAGTCACAGTGTGTGTGAGGCATGAACCTGTTGCCAGACTGCTGGGCTGTGGATCCTGGCTCTGCCCTAATATGCTTCTGATTTTGTAAATGTACCTATCTTGTGTTGGTGTTCTAAGGTTGAAACAAATGCATGTGAAGTGCTTAGAAATATGCTTGCCAGGAAGTAAGACCACAGGGGTTTCTTTATGCATGAGAACTGATTGGGGCACAGTCTGTACCCTCTGCAAGCCTTTGACTGACTGTCTAGAGTCAGTTTATACGCCTCCTGAGGGATAAAGTGAGGGCTGACTGATATAACACAGTCAGGGCATGTGGCATGCTTGTACTTCCCACATGCACCTGGAATGGCAGATACCTTTTTTTCTATTATTTAGGAAGACTGAAGAGCATACTGCTACTCTGATTACTGAATCTGGAAAAGGTTACAAATAAACATTAAGGTACAATGTTCTACAATTCTGTAATGACTTCCATATAACAACTGTTTTAGGTATTGTACTAAAGCAAAAACTTTTTTACTTTCTCTCAAGACTGTGGCTGATGATTTACAAAGAGGCATCAAGGAACCTCAGTATCTTCCCCAGTCAGTAAGAAGTACCAGAAGGGCAGCAGTTTGCAAAAACAGGTTCATGACTAGTGGTGCAGTTGATATATAAGGTAAGATGGAACAATACAGTGAATGTTTAAATTTAAAAAATGATTAGAGTAAAAGACAAATTGCCATTAATCTTTCTCTCTTTGAACATTCATCTCATCATTCCTGTCACTTTCTGAAGCAGCTCTGGAAGTCTTCTTTTGTATCTTTAGTTGCACTGTTGCTCTTGTGGCTGCCTTGACATCCTGAATTGATTCAAAACATTTACCTTGCATGGTCATTTACTTTGGAAAACAGCTAGAGGAAGTCTCCAGGTGCCAGATCGAGTAAACAAGGTGTATAAGGACATACCACAATGTTTTTATTTGACAAAAACTGCTGTAAATGGTTGACTGACATGGGATGAATGAAAATGTGAATTTTTTAATCAAAAAATTACAGCAAAAAACATTGTCATTACTCCCCTCCCCAAAACACTCTCTTTGCTTGCTTCTACCATAATTTTGGCAACATATCTTTTAGTGTAATAAGAATTTTTTAAAAATTCAAACACGTGCTATATTTTTCTGTTGCCCCTATACACTTAAATTGTGTCTCCAGTATGGTTCTTGTACTCTTTTGTTCATTTTCTCATTGCTTCTGGCTCATATCATTATAAAAGTGAGAATGCTGGGAGTCTCCACTTTAGGGGTTGTAGAATCTGGGATTAAATCCTGGCCCACTCCCTTGTCACCTATGGGTGTCAGTGGATGCTGCTGAAGGTTAGTGGCCTGAGGCTCAGTGACCACTGCTCCTTCTCTGCAAATAAGGCCCCTCTCACTCCTCTTGAGAGGCCCTCGGAGAGTGCTGCTGGAAAATCTGTACACACAGTGTGACACCGGTGTCCACTGTGCATCACAGTTCCCTTTAGAGCCTCACAAATACACAGCTGCCTGTACTCTCCATCCGAGAAATGTGAACCAGAGATTTCAGACAGAAGTGCGCATAGGCACTGTAGACAGATATATGTGGCTCTGCTATTCAGAGTGGTATTACAGATTCCAAGAAGCCCTGTTGCCTTTTCAAGTTAAAATTATGTGCCTAAAACAAAGCATGGGCATCAAAGCTCCTAAACTGTCCAGCCTTCCCTTTGCTCCTTCTAGCAGGTGCCACCCCATCACCCAAGGCAACTAAAATAAAGTCCCACATTCTGTTGCATAAACATCGTATGGCTGGATAATAAAAGCGTTTTAGATACTGCACAAGGAAAGAGCGTTTAAACTCTGATGAACCTGCATGGCTCCATCTAGAGTGCCCCACTACACTGTTTAAAGGTGTGTAATACCTCAGCTCAGCTGCCAAAGCTCTGAATGAGTACACAGCACTTTAGTTGAATAGTAAATACTTTTCAGGATTATAAAATTGAGTCCAATATAATCAAATATATTAGAGAATAACCTAATTAAATTTTTAAGACAATTTTTGTCTATGCACCTTAAGGGATACAAGTATGTACTTTTCTAAGAACCTGATTTTTTTGAAAACATATTTCAAAACTTCTATTTTGGAGTTAGAAAGATGCACAGTCATTCACTTTTAGCTTTATTCTATTATTATTAAAATGTAATTTGTTTATTCCATGACTTTCTTTCAATGGTCTCCACTTGTTGAAAATAGTTTTTAATTATAAAATTCATAGTTAGGTTGATAGTGGAAGCCAAGTTTCAACAAAAAATACTCAGTGCAGTACAGAATTCTGAATCTGGGATGGTAAAGAACATTGAGTGATCTGACCTACTGACCTGCTGGCTAAAGTCTTGTCATCACCATCTCCCAGGTTAATAACCAAACCAAACCGAAACAAACCTGAAGTCCAGAAAAGTTAAATAATTTCTATAAGAACATAATCAATGCCACGCTGAAGAGGGGGATCAGAAACTACATGTTTTCCCCTTGGCATAACAGTTTATTAAGTTACACTTCATTATCTCACTGCATGGGCCATGTTATATTTGCTAAAACTGACTTAAGATGTTAAATTATATTTTACTAAGTATTGTATGTGAAAGAACGTACACAACACATGGCATGACACAGGGATTAAGTCTGTATTGATAAAGGCCAAGTTATCCATGCTCCACACATTTACTTATTATACCCAATATGTCAGGCCCAGTGAAAAGCTCTATACAAACGAAGATAAAGACATACCTCCTGCCCCACAGGAGCAGCCTACTAGAGACAAAGCAAGCAAGCACAGAGGCCCTGACAAAGGCTAAAGGGACAGGCACAATACTACTGACTTTAAACACAAATTACAAGAGGCCACTGTTTGGAACTAGGTTCCCACACTGGGTCTCAATAGACCAGGCTAAAAGTGAAAATGGAATCAGTTGTGCTCAAGTTCCATGCATCCAAAATGAAACTATACTGTTTATCTGAACTTCTGAAAAAGGGGGATTAGAGAGATAAACAGCCAAAGTTTCCCAAACAGGCCAGTTTCAATAGGCAGGATAATGTAGTTGCCTCTGCTTTAATCTGTATACAGAAAGGGCAACCTAAAGCAACCTGACGCTAACCAATTATTTCTCCGTTGCTCTGTCTCTTTGTCCTTACCTTAAAGGAAGGTAATTTAGAAATGACCAATCTGCTTTTTGTCTTCTGTTTCTGCTTCTTCAGTCCTTTTCTGTCCATGAAACCCTGCTGAGCACAGTGGCACATACCTATAATCTCAGTTATTCAGGAGGTTTGCCAAGGTCCAGGCCAGCAAATCAATGGGACCAAATAAAATAGAATAGATTTTAGGAAAAGGGATCTGGGGGTATAGCTCAGTGGTAGAGCAACTGCCTCATATGTGCAAGGCTCTGGGTTCAACCATAAAATTAACAAAACATTTCTTCTGTTCAGTCCATTGAACATTTATTTTGTGAAATAAAATGTTGCCAATTCTAGAATACAAAGCAAAGACAATTAAGATCTTTAAATTGTTATACATTTCATTCTTTGACATTAGTGATGTGTCTTTAGGACTGGAGAGGTTTCACAAAAGAATAAACACAGAAGTAAAAAGAGATGGTAAGGACAAAGCAAGGAAGGGCATGCAAAAAATCATAAGCCTGTGTTTCTGGAGATGAAGCTGGCATGGATGAATATACAAGACACTGGGGAAGGGCAGGAGGTAGTGAGGCTGGGCAGTGACTCGGGGACATCGAGGGAGACTTAGTTACATAGAAGAGTCTCAAATTTATCTGGAAGAGATTAAGATTTTTCTAGAATTCTAAAATAGTTTCTCCTTTATGGGTAAGGTGGTAATAGCACATCTAAAATCTGACTGTGTAAGTTTAAGGGGCCTCTTTTACTTTGGAACACATCATTCAGGGTAACATGAATTCAAGTTCCCAGGTCACGCTCCTTTGTACCCAGCTCAGAATAAACTATGGCTTATTCCTACTTGTTTACCTGACTTCTGAGCTGTCCTAGAAAATTATGGCACCTGAGGAAGGAACAGGTTGTGGGAACTTCCAACTTGTAGCAAAGACAGAAACAGTGGGCAAGTAGAGGACCCACCACTTAGGATTGGCTTCCCCAGCACAGAAGAATCTTGTGGGGCTTGTTTATAACCTGTGAGATCTGTGTTACCTCCAGGTATTTGATATTAGAACTGAACTAAACTATCAAACAGCCTATACCTCTGACATTATCCGCAGAAAAGTGTTTAGTGGGGGGGGGGGGGAAGAAATCCACACGTTTGGCACAAAGGTGAAGTACTAAGACACAGTAGAAGAGTAGACAGAAAACAAGAGTGTTCTTTGAAGTAATTATCAATTTGTAAGTATGTAGGTTGTAAAAATCAAAGAAAAAGATGTGATAACAGTAACGCTGAAAGAGCCTTTCAAAAGCGGAGTCAGGAGGCCATTAGGAAAGAAGGCTAATACTGGATTCCAGTTGCCGCCTGGAGCGTGAGCTTTGGTCACCTCTGCCCTTTGATCCTGGGCATCTGACCAAACTAAATAAGTCTGCAATTACATTCTGCTAGAAGCTCGAGATGCACACGCAGAGGTTACAGGGCTCTGGTTTTGTGGATGTTTCCATTCAGTCTACACGGTCTTTTCTTGACCTTCTTTGGTGTCTCGGTCTCTGCTCCTCCTCAGCATGTAACCTCTCACTTCTGCCTTCCTCTGAACCCAGACTTAGAGCTATCCCAAACAGCAATTCCTAAGACGCCCAGGAAATCCTTTCACTTCTACACTCTCTGGGTTTAAGCTAAGTCTTTCAGAGATAGTAAATAAGACAATTAAAGATTTAGATGGACATACATTTACTTTGATTGCAGGCTTTCTGTTTTGTTTTGCATGTTGACCCTAATGCAACTTATCAAAACATTATTTCACTTCAGAAATTCATTTGTAAGATGAGCTCAGACAGGAAGCATCAGGCTTGTCTTTCTGTATAATTATACCAACATTTTGAATTGTTAAAATGTTCTCAGTAAATATATTTGGGATAACACTAATTAATTTTTCAGTTATTTAATTATTTGGATCTAACATATAAATCAATGTCATTTTGGGAAAGGGCTACTTCTTGGTCTCACAAAAGAGATGAGTTACTGTAATTATGTCTAATTTTTCATACATCCATTATTTATTTTCTTTTGAAAAAATGCTAATCATGTTAAATTGCCTTGAGTTTTTCTTAAAAGACAAGTATTCCATGGAGGAGGATTTGGTCTTAAGAACAGCTCGCCTATTCTACTCAAGTGACTACTATGTATAACCTACCTACTCTAGGAATGACAATCCCAGTCAAATACATTTGTCTGCCAACATGTGCTTCTCAATGACAAAAACTCAGGGAGGCTTTTGTGACAGTGACTTTGATGAATGGTTGGCTCAGATGACATTATAAATGATCAGGAATCTTTAAACAACCTTGAGAAAAACCAATTCAATTTCAACAGGTCTACTTCCTGTGACCTGTCAGGTTTTCTCATTTGAGTTAATAAAGCAGAATCTTTAAATGTGTATAACTACTTATGAAAAATAAGTAGAACATAAAGCATTAATTGTATTGTTCTTGGGCCTAAAAGTGTGTGAGAATACTTTTTTTTTTCATTTTGGCACACACAGTATGAAGAACATAAAGTATCTTAAGCATTGAGATGCATATTTTCTTAAAAAAAGCAGCAGTTGTGCCAGGGTCTGAAAAAAATGAGAGGACCATTCCTCCTGTCATTTTTATTATTAATATTTTGGAAATAAATCAATGTTAAAATAAAGAGTAAACTGAGTTATCAAAAATACAATCAAGCACATCTATGAAAATAAAATTTTATCACAGTGAAGGTATTTTGAGGACATCTTTGTTTGTTTGTCTTATGGTGTTGTGGATGGAACTCTAACCTCCAGCTTGCTAGGCAAAAGCTAGACAGCCTCAAGGATATGTTTAAGATTTACATTTTTTAATTCCTCAGAAATATAGGTGGGCTGAAATTTTAGTGAAAGTGCTATTTCTAAAGTAGTGTTTTGCTGTTTTTAATTCTAACCCTATCCCATCCTTCCTAACAGTTCTTTATTTCCATTTGTCTGCCAACATGTGCTTATTTACCCATTGAAGATAGTATTGAATTGCAAGGGACACAAAGGTTTTCTAATCAAGTCAATGGCAACCCATCCATCATTTAAACAGTAGAGAGCTTGAGACCATACTAATAAGTGAAATAAATCAAACTCACATGTGTAAATATTATATTGAATCCCTAGTGTAAGAAACTGGAAGGGTAAATACAATCCAAAATCTATAATAAATATTGTGTAAGGGTAAGACACTGCTCAAGGAGGAAAAGTAACTGGGATAGGGGAAAGGAGGAAAGAAGGAAGGGAAAAGGAAAAAGACATAAATTTGTATATACATACATAAGATAGCTAAAATGACTATACTACTAATTGTATTAGTTCTTGGAAAAGAACAGTTAATACTCATATTATTAGATCAATCCTGCATGTCTATAGCTGGTAATCTGAGCAACCCTTTCAAAGGTAACAATATGCAATATTACAACCATTGTTAAATTCCTATCATCTTGTTTTGTAAACCTCTCCTGTTATTGTTTTGGGTTTGTTTGTCCTTTTGCTTTTTGTTTTTCTTTTCTATCTTTTTTGCTCTTACATAAAAAAACAACAGAGAGCTTCTGTTCTTTTCATTAAAAAGAATTTTTGCTAAAAATTTATATCTAGCACAGCTTAAAAGGAAATACTGAAGAATGAGGCCACCTTCCAACATGGAGGTAGTCATTTCTAAGTAACTGGATTACTCAGAAGTGAATATGAACATTACGCCGAACTTCTGTAAGAGCTTGTATGTCTCCTTGACCCTTGTCTTGCACTTCCCCACCAAATTCTTCTGCACTGTTGGTTTCAGTGACTTGCTGAAAGGTACCATTCTGTAGGGTCCTACCATTTTTAGTACCCTGCTGAAAGTGGTCCTGCCATTCTCAGTACTAAATATTTAGCATTCAATAACTGTTTGTGAAATAAAGGTAGAACACTCAAGAACTCAAGTGAGGCTCAGAGAGCGCTTGGCTGTGACATCTAGCGCTATGTTTGGACTGAGACATTCTGACCAACACAGCTGTCACATGGTATCTTCACTTACATATTCTCCGTAGGTCTCCTGTGTTGGGGGTGGTGGTGGAGGTCTGTACCCAGTAGGGGGAACTCCTCTTGCTCTTGGAGTGAGAAGGCCTCTTCCCCGACTCACTGGCCCTCGGGTGGAAAGGACTCCCCTGGTTGTTGGTGTCCCTCGTGGAACCCCAACTCCAACTGGCCGGGCTGTCACTGTTCCTCTTCCCCTGCAAGTACAAGGTGCATGTCATCAGTATTTATTATAGTTTCTATTATTCCATTTCTTGTAGACACCTTTTGTTCAGACAAATCAATATCCCATATTTTTTACAGAAAAGGAGTAAGGGAACCATATATGAAGTTAGAACCAAAGTAAGCAAGAAATAGATCTACCAAAACAAAACTTAACCAGCTGTTTAAGCACAATATTGCAACACCAAAAAAGCTGAGACTCAATCTCTGGCTTGTAGACGGAATAGGAAACTATGACATCTAGGAAAACTACATGTCCTGAAGACTTTTGCATGATGTCATGATAGGATCAAACCTGACATCATTTCAATACTGTGAAGTGGGCCTACCCTTGCTTATCTATGAAAAGGAAATTGAGGATTACAAAGACTTGAAAATTGCCAAAAACACATGGCTGGCAAACACACAGGCCAAAATAGAGCTCACAGTTACACTAGACAGAAGAACACAGATCTAAGTCTCTTAAAGAGATGGATAGTAGGAAACATCCTTGGGTGTCCACAGTGTTTAATGCAGACTACTACAGGAACAATCAAACATTGTATGAGAAGAGCTGGTGAGAAAAACATAAAATAAAAGGCACACTGCCTGGATTAGACTGAACTCTACCTGTGTCACACCCCTAATTCTTCGTGGGGTCTCCTGACCAAGTGGGGAGTTGAGAGAGGAACTGCCCAAGCCAGACCATAGGCAGAGAGACTTTCTGAATTCCAAAGTTAAAGCATAGTCTTAGTTCTCTCAAT
Source organism: Cuniculus paca (assembly GCA_004365215.1). Classification (NCBI taxonomy): domain Eukaryota; kingdom Metazoa; phylum Chordata; class Mammalia; order Rodentia; family Cuniculidae; genus Cuniculus; species Cuniculus paca. The sequence goes on from RJWT010044412.1 coordinate 10,973, forward strand.
TTGGAACTAAAGTGAAAAGGGTTTATTAAAAACTTGTATTTTCATGATAGGACTTAACTTTCCATTATTTATACTCTGCTTTGGAAAAGTATAAGAAGTGGAGTGCATGCACAAAGACCCCAGCAATAACTTGTTCTACTATGAAATTCCAAAGTGGAGACATTCCTGTGATCATTCGCACAAAGCTAATTTCCTGGAAAATTCAGTAATGTAAAAAGATAAGAGCTTCCATTTACAAAAAAAAAATATTCTAAACTGTTGGCATTTGACCAGCAGGAGTTTACAGAATGTGCTACTGTGTCTACTATTCGCCAAGTGATATCCGGATGCCACAGACCATGTGGACAAGGCCTTCATGGGTTTACAAGACATAAAGAATATCTAATGAAAAAGTAAACAAACAATTAAATTTAGTTTCATAAATGCTACTAAGCAACCCAAGACAGGGTGTTAAGAGTCAGTGTCTGGATTTGAGGATAGCTACTTTAAGGAGACAATCGGCAAAGGCTTCTCTGATAAGCAGTCTGTGTGGACTGAGAATGCAGTGAGGAGTAAGGACAGCTAGGAAGTGGAAGAAGATACAGTCAGAAAAGGGAAGAGAGTGCTGGTCACCTGCATGCATATGAGTAAATACAGATTTTCTTAGAGCTGTCAGAGAAGCTGCAGAAGGATCTGAAGTAAGAAGATAAAATCAAGCCGGGCGTGGTGGCTCACGCCTGTAATCCCAGCACTCGGGAGGCTGAGACGGGGGGATCGTTGTGAGTCTGAGACCAGTCTGCGCTACAAAGTGAGCTCAAGGCCAGCCTGAATGGCATAGTGA
>RJWT010044413.1:0-11789 GCA_004365215.1 Cuniculus paca
AGCTCAGTGTAAAGGTCCTAGGTTCAATTCCTAGTACTACCAGAAAAAAATATGCTAACCACACGATATTGAAGAAAAGAACAAAGAGTGATGTTATTCGATTTCAAAACTTATTATAAAGCTACAGTAATCAACATGGTGTAGCATTGGATAATAGATAAATAGACCCCTGGAACAGAAAAAAGATCCCAGAAATACTGTATTTCTCCAAAAATAAGATCAACCAGAAAATAATTCCTAGCATGATTTTCCAGAATGCTCACAATATAAGCTCAACCCCTCGAATAAGCCTCAGTTAAGATCATCAGCCAGATGAACACATTTAGTAGGTCCCTTGCAACATACGACAGATGAATTTTTAATGTCTGCCTTAACAGAGAGCCGAATGCTCCTGTCTCCTGCATTCCATCTGCTCCAGCACCACACATCACCGGTTTCTAGCAAATGCCTTCATGAATTCAAGGAAGAAGAGCAAAGAGGCAAATGATGTCTTAGTAGTGTTATGAGAATTGTTCTGACCATGCGTTTTCTCTGAAAGGGTGTCCCACAGCCCCAGACAGGTGTGTGGTAATATATGTCTAACAATGTGCTCTCCTGGGAGAAAAGTTCCAGTCTGTAGCATCTGCTGCTTTCTGTGCTTAAACACTCTCACCACGGCTGGTTTCCTGAGGTCACTGGACTCCAGTCGGGAGCAGAGCCATTCAAGTGGCTCTCAGAGTAACAGCCCATGAACGCTGTCCTAGCGGAAGCTGCTCCAGCACCCAGGGGCCCCTGAAGCACACTTGGGAACCATGGCTCCCAAAGGCTGCTGCTGTGAGCCTGTGTCTCACCAGCTCCACGCTGGCAGGTCCAGCCTGTGACTCTCATCCTCTCCTGTCTCCTGCTGAGCAGCCAGCAGAGGCCTGAGGTCTGAATGCTCAGTGCTTCCTCGCCTCCCTGTGTGCATGTTTCCCAGATCTATTCAACTTACCTAAGTCAGTACTTCCCTTGTTCATTCCCTAATCTGTGGTCTTGTTCAGCATTTGCTTTCATGAAATTCATTTTTGTTATCTCATTACACATTTTTAAAAATCACACTTATGTTCAGCTCTAAGATGGGAACCTCAGATATTGTCATGCATGAAGGGAGTTTGGCGTCTCCTGGGGCAAAGTCCTGCTCCTGCCTCTGAAGCTTCCTCAAGTCTCTGGCCACTCCAACCAGAGGGACAGGACAACCACACGACCACAAAGGCTGCTGTCTCTGCTTCACAAACATGGCTCTCCAGGTAATCGAAAGCCTCCAGCGGGTCCTCTGTCATTCCCAGGGAGCTGCTCCATGAGCATGAGATGGCATTCCACTTATTACAACCTTCCCCTTGGTGTAAATGGCTTGTGTAACAGAACAGCAAGAGAGCTCAGTTTCTACAAAAAAGAAAAAAAATCAAAACCACTAATAATACAGCGCGCATACGCCTTTCTACAGTCTGCAGTACTTCATTCCTGCCTGTGACGGAATGCGTGGTTTTGTCCTGCTGCTGCGGTAGTAGCAGCTCAAGCCAAGAAAGACCAAAGAAAATCCATCTCATCTATCCCCTCCCTAAGAACTCTTACTGAGTTTCTTTTAAACCTCATTTTTTCATTTCATAAATGGATGCATCTTTTTTTGAGGAAAATGATTTTTTAGAAATTCCAAAGGATAGCTGCAATTGTCTCACTTTGAGTTATTTACTCACAATTTCTTTTGATTCATTTCTGGGGAACACACAGCAGTCTTGCTTTCTGCAGCATGTGTTTAGCCTTCGGCTACAACAAAAAGGGTGCTCACATTAGTTTACACTCAGGCTTAACAAAGAAAGGTAGGTCTTTGTCCACACCACCTCCAGAACCCCAGACACCCTACTTGGATTCAGGAAGGTCTGGGAAATTTGGGAATGTTTTTACATAGTTTGTTACAGTTCCTAAGATCTAAACCCAGAAACTCTTTCCAGATCTCACTCTTGGGAAGTTACTGGTCACTACAGGGCACAAGACCCATAACCTGGGCTCCATCTGTGCTCTGCCACTCATAGCCACAAAGCCGGGACAAGGCAGCGCCTCAGTCCACTGGCCCACACATCCCTTGGTGACAGCATGAACTTCCTCCGGCACCCAGGGCTGGGAACCAACGTTGAGGCAGGTGACATTGCTGTTGCCCTTGAAGCCCACTAAGGGAAGAGGAAACCAGACATGAAAACAAATGCCACCAAGAAAAACACTGACGAAGGATGCTGGAGCCTGGATGAGGGACTGCTAACATTGTTTGAGGTACCTGTGCTGATTTCACAGAGAAGAAAGCATCTCAGTCAGTCTCAAAGAAAGGAGCATTTTCTAGATGAAAAACATAAAAGAATTTCCCAGAGAATACCATGAATATTCTAAAATGGTTAAGAATTAACCGTAGCCAGATATGTAGAGGACCACCCAGACAGCTCTCCTCAAAGACCATTTTTGTCCATTTTGGCTGAACCTGAAGCTAATTCCACATATTGATATGTACAGGAGCATGCAGGGTGATTGTAGGAGACAATATGAGCAGCTCCCCTTGAATGCAGAACAACTGCTTCAGCATTAGTTAAATCGCGTCTTGTTTCCATGCACTGATCTGTCTAGAGCTGGCTATGGTATTCCCTTCTCCCTTCGACTGGCTATAAGCAAGGCCAATAAGGCTACCTAAGGTACTGATATGTAATCCTTGAGGCCAACCTGACAGTTTCCTGTTTCCTTGCATTGTGTTTAGCGAACAGCAGAGGGATAGCAGAGCCAGTCAGCTCCAGGAATGTTACCTGGTACAAGACTCAGAGTAAGAGGCTATGACTCCCCAGGGCACAAAAGTTTACATATCAGAAACCGAAGCAACAGCCTCCTGAAACAATTCAAACGCTACCCTAACTGAGTTATGCAGACTGACTCTTCTGCATAGCATTTTCCCTGCATATTGCAAAGATGCTTTTCTCCCCACTTAGTTAGCCAGCTCAAATTACTCATGTAGTTCCTGCCCTCCTCAGTGTCACTCATCCTTGAGCCACTCCTTCCTTCACGAGATAATAAATTCTGGAAGAGGCCTTGGATCAAGGCCTTTGTTCTTGTATCCTTACTTGGATGGGACTTAGGACCCCTTAGCTGCCCATAACTTTGCATATGTCTCAGTGTCTTTACTCTCACAGTGGGTTGCACTGGAGGTAGTGGATTGGAATTAACTCTCTGGAAGTCCAATAACATTTCTATGGGATTACAAATATAACTTTCCTGAATTATGAGAATGCTGTGGGTGTGATTTTAATTCCTCAGAAGAGAAGTACGATTTCTCTCCATGCTGTCAGGAAACCTCTGGTTCCTCATTTTCCTCAAAGTGCAGCAAGTGGTGCTCATGAGGAGGTGGTGCAGGCCGAAGGCCCAGTTGCTCAGTGCTCACTCGCCCCAGGCACTGCAGGCCTGGCAGCCCCCAGGCAGTGCTCTAGCCCTCTGAACCATGCACAGCCCACCTTGGACACCACTGTATCCAGGACTTTTAGATTTGCCCTCAGGACTGAAATCAAGAGAAAAAGAAATAAAGCAAGCACTGTGAGGTCACAGAGCAGAAGAGCAGCCAGATGCAGAGCCATGAAGAGAACCCAGGACAGTTCTGACTGGGGAGGGGAAGTGGGCAGTCCGGAGCGATGTGCAGGGAACATAAATAAACTCCAGAGCTGGAGGCAGCAAATGCACATGCTCGGCTCACTTGAACCCTAACGACAGCCCTACAGCAAATCTATCATCACCAGTCCCTGCTTTTCAAGTGAGGAAACTGAGGCCTGGAGAGGTCCCACTGCCATGGCGTAGCAAAGGTTAGGCTGTCTGTGAAACCGGTAATAATAACTGGATAGCAGCAGTCATTCACAGATACGCCTCTGCCTCAGGAGAGGGTTGACCCATCACGTGTTTTTGTAAATAAATTTCACCAAAGCACAGCCACCTTGGCTTGTTTACACACTGCCTGTGGTCGTTTGCCTAGCGCCTAGACAGTAATCTCCACAGCCTCATGCATGAGGAGCTCCTGAGGGTTGTGTGTGGCTAGGGCTCTAATGGTGGCTGAGCACCTGATGCCACGCCCCTCCAGCACCAACCTGGACTCAGATCACGACCGCACTGCCTGACAATGCCAGGCATTACCTGTATCAAGCTCAGAGGCCAAGCCGAGCAGGACAGATGCCCTCGGCTGGTCCTGTGCCATTTACACCCCAGCCTGGGAGACAAAGGACTAAACAGAGGTTCAGCTACAGGCTGTGGTAGGTCTCAGAAGACTAAGCACGATGTCACTTCAGACAGAAGGCCTCACTGGGGAGGGGACACCTGAACAGCAAGTGTGAGGGGTGCAGGAGGGACAGCAGAGGCAGAGGTCAGTTCTGGGGCAGAGGGGGCTGCTTCTGAGAATCAGAAGTGGGGCGGCGCTGCCTAGGTGCCATGGGTGAGAGGAGGGAGGGCGCAGGGGGAGGGGGCAGGAGCCTGGTGGACCAGGAAAGGCATCTGGGCTCTGCATGCACATTATAGGAAGCCTCTGGCAAAAATGGAAAAGACCACTCCACATGCTGAATGGAGAATGGGCAGAAGGGTCGGGGACAGCAGGGGAAGAGGAGGAGGCTGGGACTGCCCGCGTGGAGACAGAAAGCATGGCCTGGGCTGTGGTGGTGATGACCTGGGAAATCTGGGATGTATTTTCACAGCAGAGAGAACTCAAGATGACAGCAGCAAAGGAATCAGGCTGACTCCCAGGGTTTGGGCCTCCACCCCTGGGCAGAGGCAGGGAAAAGTGGGGCAAAGGGAGAAGTGTCAGGAGCTTTGCAGGTCCTCAGGGAGAAAGCCTAATGTTTCTTCCCGAAGACACCTGTTCAAGCAGGAGGACTTACCCAGGCAAGACACACTCGCTTCCTCCTTGCATTGTTTTTATGCTTTGTTTCCCCATCCACCTGCTTGCCAGGAATGGACACTGCTTTTTCTGTACCCTGTCCCCTTGTCCAAGCCAGAAGGGAATGTGATGGGTAGATAAGTCCTATTAGCCCGCCCTGCTATCCCTTCCTTTGTCCCACAGCCAAAATATTTCCTAAGGCTCAGGACACAACTGTGACCTCCTGGGTGCCTCAGCCCTGCCAGCTTCCATTCATTTCTACACACCAAGCTAAGCATATTTCTGTGGTTAGCAACATTAGCACAGCTGCCTTGATGTTCTGAAACTGACTCAAAATGTTTATCTTTCAGGGTCATTTTGCTGCTAGGCAAGAGTGAGAAGTTGCCAGATCCTCATAAGGCAGATGGGGACGCACTGTAATTTTTTTTTTTTGCGGCACTGGGGATTGAACTCACGACCTTGCGCTTGCCGGGCAGGCGCTTAGACCGCTGAGCCAGATCCCCAGCCCTCGCACTGTAATGTTTTTACAAGCCTGCCTTTCCATTGGATGGCACTCAGCAGCAGCACTCACTGTATTTCTGACCACACCTCATAAGAGACTCACAAAGAGGACTCCCGAACTGCTTCAGAAAGTGCCAAGAATGATGGGCTCAGTGTGTTCAAGTGCGGGGGAGGATCTTGAGGAGGATTAATGCTGATGTATCATTTACTGTCACACATTTTTCAAACTGAAACATTCACTATAACATTTGATCCCACCTCATATTTTATATGCACGCCAAGACAAGGTTGGCCACCCAAGCTCTAAATTATATCACATAATCCGATTTGCCCATGAGACTTCCAAATCACTTCCCTTTTACCCTGTAGTGGCATTTGCCACTCCCTTCCTGAAACTCCCTGAGTTCTTGGCCCTGGGGAAAGGGTATTTTTTGGTTCTCCTCCTAGCCCTGACCACAGCCCTAGGGCACTCCTTACAGCACCCCACTCCTTTTGAGGCTCCCCAGGCAGGGACAGCTCTTGCCTTTCCTTAGAAAGGCTGTTTCCTCCCCAGCTCAACCATCTGTGGGAGGGTACCCCTTTCACAGAGTTATGGGGCTACCATGCCAGGTTCATGTTCCCTGCCCTCCTCACTTCCTGACCATGGTATTCCCTCATGCCCTCAGAAAATAGAGTCCAGTGGCCCTGGGACATGGAAGCCTGGATACACAGCCAAGAAACAGCACTTTTAGATTTCTCCCGGAATTCAAATATATCTTCAAACAAGAACTCAGCCCTCTTTTCCAGGGCCCAAGGATGCCCTGGAGGAAGGAGAGAGCCTTGAAGCACCTAGGCAGGCCCCAGGACAGACAGGCCAACGAGTGCAGTTGTCTCCCACAGCCATGGTCCTGCAGTGAGTAGTCATCTGTGATCAACCAACATCTGAAACTATTAAAATGGCAAACTCCAGAAATGAGCAATTTATGAGTTTCGAATTGTACACCACTCTGAGTGGTGTCCCCTCCGCCCAGGCGGGTATGAGCCACCCCTCTGTGCGACACCTTCAAGCTCTCTACGCTACCAGCTCCCTCGTTCACCTGGCAGCCACCTCAGTTAGCACATAACTGTCACCGTTCTGCAGTACCTGCTTTCAAGCACCCCTTATTTTACTTCATACTAGCACCCATGTGCTACAGAAGCGATGCTCACAATTTTATCACAGCATATTGCTACAACTGTTGTGTTGTTGTTAATGACTGAGGCGTATTCATAAATTAAACCTTACCATATGGAAAAGAACACAGTGTCTATGGGATTCAGGATGATCTCAAGTTTCAGGCATCTAGTGGGGGTCTAGGAACATTTCCCCTGTAGACAAAGGCAGGTGCTCTATTCAGAAGCCTTGGCTTGACCACTTGGTGACTCTGAGATATCGAAGGTCAACACCATCCTAACCGTGCCCTATCTCTCCCACAAACAGCCACATGCACACCCACAGTTGCCTTCGTTCAGCTTCAGAGATGGGTTTACAGGTCCAAAGAGGACCGCAGCTGTCCAAGGCCAGAGCTGGGACTCCAAGGCTGGAGCACAGGGCAGCGTTTGAGAGAGGCAGATGGGGCAACCTTCTCCGAACTGTAGAAAAGCCACTTCCAGCCCTGGCTCCAGGAAGCAGAGGAGCAGAGGTGGCCCCTTCAGCCGAGTCTTGGAAAGAGGCTTTCTAGAGTCTGCTCCCCAGGTACACCCCGGACACCCAGTCCATTTGCAGAGCATCCTAGGGGCTGGTTTCAAAAATACAGCCCCTGGGGACAACACCTGACACCAGCTGTTGGCACATAAGAGGAAGAGCAGTGGGGAGCCCCGAGGGCAGACAAAAGAGAAGCAAGAAGAATCTGGGGACTAGCTCTTTTTTCTCCCAACTGAGCCTGTGAGTTCTGGAAGGATTTATACGATCAGCTAGCCAACGACTTGAAAAAAGAACCCATGAAGCTCACTGAACCAAATCTCACGTGGAAATACCAATAACAAGGAGTGCAGAGAGGTGGTGCGCAGGTTGACGCAGGGCCTGTGGCTACAGTATGCTCCCCAACCCTCTGGGGCTCTTCAAGGTGATAAGGGACCCACGGCTTGATTCTCTAGGACAATGGCCACGAGGATGACACCTTACACACACTAGTACTTTCCAGCTTAATCTTTTACATGTAATATCACAAGCAGACCTCCACTAAGCCTGTGGCTATATTACCCTTGTTACATTTCCAATGAAGGGCAAGGCTTCAAATTGTTAAGCAACTTGCCTGAGGTCAGACAGCTAGCCAGGAGCAGAAATTTAAGTACAGGTTTACAGGAACTTGCTGGGGGGCCAGAAGGCATTTGTTCAGATTTTGGACAGTTGTTGAATTTTGAACATTTGCATATACATAACAAAATATCTTGGAAATGAATCCAAGTCTCAATTCATTTATGGTTTACAAACGCACAGCCTAGAAGCACTGACAGAATATCTTTAATACTTTTGTGCATTACAGTCTCAAGTTTCGTGGTGTGGAATTGTCTACTTGTATCAAGTCAGTGCTCAAAAAGTTAATATTTTGGGGCTTTTCAGATTTCAGGTGTTTGGTTTAGGGATACTTAACTCATATAAACTTTGACTCCAAATCCATTGGTCTTTAATCTCTGTCATGGATGAGAGAAAAAGTACCACACACCAACCAACATCCAATGGAAGGCCTTGATGGAAGGTGGTGCAGCTTACTGGTTAGAGACCCACTCTGGCACCAGACTCCTGCCTCTTACTGACCTGTGCATTCTTTCCTCATCTGGAAAATGTGACAATAAAAGTACTTACTTGAAAGACTTGGTGTTAATATTGAATGTGTTAATGTACATAAATTACTAGCCCGCAGCACCTGGTATGCAAATAATCACTTAATAGCTATGCATATCCATTCCTCCCTCCCAGCCAGGTTTACTTAGCATCTGCTGCAGGCAGAGCCTCGCACTTTATCCTGTCGAAGGAATAAGGGATGGGTTGTTCAATAGTTCCTGTTCCAAAGGGGTTTTTACCTGGGCAACTTAGTGAAGTTCCACACCTCCACACCCAATCTCCACACCTACTCTACTCAGAACCACCTCCATGCCGTGAGACAGGACCACCAACCAGACCATCCCCATCTCACAATGCCACATCTCCACTGGTTGCTCCTACCACCATATCCCAAATCTAACCACGCCTCACCGCGTCCAGCACAACCTGGGAATCACACCTGTGTGCAAACTGTACACAAACCAGTCATGCTTAGAGCTGTCAGGTCCCAGATGCACCATGTATCACCCAAAAAAAGAACGTACACCACAGCATCATGAAACTGCTGGCTTAGACACACAACTGCAGAGGAACAGATCTCCATTCAAGGAGGCTCAGCCTACCTCAATTAATACGCTTCAGAGTGAGGATCTCAGTAAAAACCAGCAGCCCAATGTCTTCTCAGATTCCCAGGCTGGATTCTATAGCTGTGATGGTGTGAAAAGCACAGACTGATCACTGTGAGAACTCCAGGCCCCTCCTCCCTGCCCTCTTGGGCTCCGGGTGGCACTGGACTTCCTCTCTCTTCTACCTGTACACCTTCTCTTGGTGAGGGTGAGCTCACTGAAGTTCCTGGCTTACACATCATCAATGGCTGATAGTGCCCCGCTTTTCTTTTTTTATTTTAATAGTATATGTTTGCAGTACATAATGATTACATTCATTGTGGGGAATTGGTACATATACATAACATATCACAATCCCCTTTCCCTCAACCCACATTTAAAAAAAGTTTTTTCTGGCCTCAGCAAAATATAAATCTTTATCAAGTACTGTAAATACAGATTAACAGCCAGACTAACAGGAAAGAAAACATATAAAATATATAATACAATAATATTAAATCAAAGGACACCTTTAGATACATTGGCCATGCTGGATTGCAATAACTTTTTCCTCTCTCATTTTTTCCTACTGTCTGTCTTTTATTTGCACCTTATTTAAGAGCTTAGGTTTCTCATATAAGAGAAACCATGCAATATTTAATCTCTGTGTCCTATTTACTTCACCCAACATTATGGTCTCAAGGTGCATCCATTTTCCTACAAATGACAAGTTTATCCTTCTTTATGGTAGAGTAGTATTTCACTGTGTAACTACCATATTTCTTTATCCATTCATCTGTTGATGGACATATAGGCTGCTTCCAAGATTTAGTTATTATGAACTGTGCTGCTATAAACATGGGTGTGCATCGGTCACTGTGATATGATGTTTTTAACTCTTTTGGGAAGATACCTAGAAAGGAAACAACTTTTCTCCTCCACCCCTGGTACTGGGCATATAAATGGAATTTATAGTTTTAGTTTTTTGAGGAATCTCCATACTGATTTCCATAGTAATTTAGCAGTTTATACTTCCATCAGCAATAAAGAAATGTTCCTTCCCCTACCCCCAGCCCACAAAGCCTCTTAGCATTTGTTATTGGCTGATTTCTTGATAACGCCTGTTCTTTCTGGAGATGGAATCTGAGTTGCTTTAATTTGTATTTCTCAAATGGCCAGCAATGCTGAACACTTTTTCATGTACTTATTGCCCCAACTTCTACATGTGACCTGAACCCCTTCACGGGCCCAAGCTCATTCCAATTGCCTAGTCCACACCTCCACATCCAACCTCCACATCTACTGTTCTAGAACCAACTCCATGCCGTGAGACAGGACCACCAACCAGGCCATCCTCGTCTCACAATGCCACATCCCCACGGTTCCTCCTTCCACCATACCCCGAATCTAAACACACTTTACCATGTCCAGCACAACCTCCTGGTCTGGGCCTCCCCGGCTCCCACTACTGGTCTCCTAGCCTTGTGCTTTTACAGTCCAGCAGCTGGAGTGACCTCTTGAAGAATAGAAGACAGGCCTGTCACTCTGCTGCACTGCCCCAGCCCACTCAGGGCAGCAGCCAGCGTCTTCAGTCAGGGCCACTGTGATGCAGCCTTCTGTTATCTGTGTCCTCACTTCCTAGTGCTTTTCCCCATCCACTCACTCTACTCACAATGACCTTTTCTCCTCCACCCCTGGTACTGGGCATCTAATCCAGAGGTGTTCTACCTCAGCTCCTTTTACAAAAATTTTTGAATTTGAGACAGTTCACTAAGTTGCCCAGGTGGGTGGGACTTGACCTTGCAATCCTCCTGCTGCCTCAGCCTCCCTAAGTGCATGCAAACCCTTGCCGGCTTTCTTGTTGCACAGTGGAATTACCTTCTGCTGGACACTCCTGAGCCCGAGAGGCCCGTTCTTTGCCTCAGGCAGCTGCTTAGATGTTGCCTCACCAGTCAGGGCTTCACCGCCAACCCGAGGAAACTGGATGACTCTGTCATCCCCATTCTCCCCTATGTCTCTCGCCGAAGCACTTGTCTTTACTCTCTGTGTTCCCGTAGCAGAATAGAAGCTCTGAGAGGACAAGGATTGCCTTTCTTTTTTTTTTTTTCTTTTCTTTGTCTTTTTGAGACAGGGTCTCACTATGCAGTTCAGGCTGGCCTTGAGCTCACTTTGCAGCCCAGGCTGGTCTTGAACTTGCAACAATAGGGATTGCCTCTTTTATTTACCGAGGTTCCAACCCTTAGAGCAATGCATATGCTAGGTGCTCAGTAAATCCTGACTGAAAGTCTGTGCCATCATGGTATTCTATAGAAGGCAGGCAGCCTCTGACATGCGTAAAACTTTTCATGTCTGTAAGTCTTGTACTTGTTACAGCTAGAGAAGGTAAGGCTGGCTAAAGAAGGCTGCGCTGGGATGGGGCAGCCAGGGAAAGAGGAAGGAGGGCCTGGCTCCCTGGGGCTGGAAGGGCAGAGCCAGAGCAGCGATCCTCATTCACACAGCCCCTAGTGTGGGTTCTGATTGAGGGGACCAGGTACCTGGGCAAGAGGAAAAGTCTCAGGGGGTGTGTGTGGGTGCACAGGCGACAAGCCAACACAGCACGCGCTCGTGGGTCTTCACATAGGTGCCAGCCACTGCACCGGGTACCAGAAACCTAGATCTCATTTGCAAGGAGAAAGATCTCATTTGGAGAAAGTCATCCAGTTCACAGGGGCAAGGCCAGCTTTTGCTCTTGGCTCCCTCATGGTTTCAATACCTATTTAAAACCTTTTCTCCTCTCCACAAACCTTGACCACTCCCTCCAGTGTCACCAGGAAACTTCACTTCCTACCACACAGGAAAAACAGAAGTCATCAGATTAGAACCACCTCTACTTCCGGCCCACAGACCTGCGTATCTCCTTATATGGTCCCCTGCTTGGCCCTCTTCCTCCCGGCTGGCTACAGAGGTGACCTCTGAATTACATTGACCTTCTCGGCTGGCCTTGCCTGCCCTGGACTCCTGC
>RJWT010044414.1:0-11787 GCA_004365215.1 Cuniculus paca
GACTGTGAAGCACTGTAAAAACTAGACGGATCATGGAAAAGCACAGATCCGTGTAAATCTTGATCTACAGAGGAGGTAGATAGAGTCTCATCTGGGAGCATGGGACTGGTTTTGCTAATATCAAGTTCACTTAGAATTGGAGACCTCATTATCTGTTTGGATATTTACATTGAATTCAGTGAAAGCCATTTTTGTTTTAACAGGGTTCGTGGCTTAATGGAAAAAGGTGTGGCCTTCTTCTTGTGAGCTACACGTAAGTAATATCTAGAGCCATACGCATCATTACCTGTATTAAATCTATTACTAGGAAGTGTGAACTGAAATTCTAGTCCCAGCATGGGCATCTGGAACCCTTTAGGCAGCTCCCTTCTTTAAGCCTCAACTTCCAAATATGAGGGAGTTGAAATAGTTGATTCCTCAAGTTACAATTCAGTGTTTAGTCCGAACTAAGTCATGATTCTTCCTGATGGCACTGCTTTTGTCTATCACAAAGCACAGTTGTACATAATATCTGTGCTGAAACCAGGCCTCCCGTTTCCCAATTTAGGCTCCTTCCACTTGACCATACTGCCTTCTGATACAAATTCTCTTGGTTTAGATTAAAAACAAGCTCTCTGCTCTTGCCAGCTTGTAATTTTCTTTCATTACCCTACGTTTACTCTATAGGATATTTCTGTCTCAAGGATCTAGGTGAGGTGGAGACCTTGAAGAGGTATTTCTGCCTCTGCAGACACAGGGGTACACAGACTTGGGAAAATTGTCCTCTTTCCTCCAGAAATGGGTGCAAGTCATGTGTTGGGGAAAACATTCCTGAAAAAAAACTTTATTCTAAGTTTGGTTAAATCCTTTCCATGTCTCCCAGCTAAACAAGGAAGAATTTTCTTGCTCTTGTCATTAAAGAGGAAATAAAACAAAACAAACTACGAAGCAGCAAATAGATGACAGAAATGGAACAGCTGACCTTTGCAATCTGACGTGACATATCCAGCACAAGTTTGGAAATGGCCCAGTGCCCATGACAGAATATCAGGGCAAGCAATCAATAACAAGCTAGCAAGGGAGGCTGGAATAAGGTCTCACATAAGACCCAGAAAATAAGGAGCGGTTGTTTTCCCTAAGATTTCTTGATAAATGCACAACTCAGGTTCAGAGTCAAATTACAGGCTGCTTGCTCATTCAGACCTTTGTTAGCCAAATGTGAAACAACAGGTATAGTCTGTCATTCTTTTAATTTGGTTAACATCATAAAGGAAGAATGATCTTTGAATCAAGACACAGTTAAATCTAGGTGAACTTATAGAATGGGAGCTGATATGATAATAATGATACTTGATTTACAGGTGGATTTGAGGGTTTTGTAATAAAATGCACGAGAAAATTCCTTGAAACTTTGTGGTTATAAAACAAAATAGAGTCAAATTCTTCAGCATCATTAAAATATTAAAAAAACCTGAAAATTTTTGGTGAGAACAATTTCCCTTTAATCGAACTGGGTCTACTATAGGAATTATTTTGACAGTAAGAAGTCTTAGGCTTCTCTAGCCAGATTTTGACGTTAGGTTAATAGAAAAGCAAAGAGAAAAAGACACAGAATCAGATTGACTTAATATTACTCACCAAGTTTATAAAGAGTGGGGTCTACTAACTTGAACCCAAACACCCACATTTGAACCTTGAGCAAGAAAAAGTTACTGAAATTAATGGGAAATGAGAGGAAGACAATATTCTGGTGGCCCTAAAGAGGATGATCAATATGAAGATAGAGAAAGAGAATGGACTGCTTGCACCATCTCTTCATACACATTTAGTCTTCCAGATAGTCTATCAGCAGATGCATATGTGTCACAGGCACTGAAAATTATAGTACTCAAACAGATCTCTGCAGAACCCTAAGTGACTGAAATCTGAGGGGTTTAGGAAGGCTTGCCAAGAGAGCAGCATTTGAAATAGTCCATAAAGTAGGGTCCTATAGATGTGGATTGTAGATATATTTAAGCACATAGAGGATAAAAACTGTATGCATTTTGAAACTTTTCTTTCAACATGTGTATTAGGTCAGAGAGTACCTTTCTTACTGTAATATGTAGTCAAAAAGTTTGAATCTTAAGGAATGAGTATGATTTGGACATATCTCAAGTGTTTGTCTCTCCACCCTACCCTGGGCTATCTCATTTCTGAGCTGCCCTTCTGTTATGTTCTTTTTCTTGCCCTTCCAACTCTAATTTGATCAGCTAGACTGTGTTTTCATCTTTCCATCCTAGTTTGCCTTCCTCTCACCCTCCATCTCTACCCTATTACTATGCTACCCCAGAATCCTGTGCTCAAACATTCTGCAGCACTTATTGTATTACACAGGGCTTGTTTTTAATTACTTGTCACACCCAACCCAACAATAAGCTATCTTAGATCACAGAAGCTCATAAAGTTTGTGTCTTACTCAGAACTACCTTCATAGGTATGTGATTTGTGCAGTCACATAGTGCTCTGTGCTTGGAAGGACCCCATGCTTATAACGCATCACTGTTACAGTTTTGAAATTCTTAATAATTAAAAAGAGAGCCCAGATTTTTATTTTGCATTGCACCTATAAATTATGTAGCTAATCTTATATATCCTAAATATAATGTTTTAGTCATTTTCTCATTACTACAACAAAATATGTGACACCCACAACTTGCAGGAGGAGATGTCTAGTTTGACTCACAGTTTTTTAGAGGATTCAGCCCATAGTTGGCTGATTCTAAGGCCAAACAGTATGGTGGAAGTGTCTGGCAGATGAAAGCCGCTCCTATGATGGTTTCCAGGAAGCAGAGAGAGAAAGGAGGATCCAGGGAGGGAGATACACCCTTCCAGGTAATGTCCCAAGTGACAGGCCTGTTCTGACCTGGCCGCTCCTCCTAACAGCACACACAGCAGTTAATTAATTAGTGTCCTCTTGATCCAATCACCTTCCAAGAGGCTCACTTTTGAAAACATAAATTAGTCTTTTGGGGGACAATCTTGATCTAAACCATAATATGTAACAAACCTAGATTTGTGAACAGAGTAAGCATCCACAAAACAATGGGCAAAGATGAGTTAAAGAGTGTGCTAAGACCCATCCTTTATTGAGAATGTTATTATGTTAGTCCAGAAACTGGACTAACTGTGGTGATGTGTATTATGCTATCTAAATGGCTGCAGAATTAAAGACAGGAAAACTGGGGTAAAGAGTGGCGTGTGAATATAGATGGGAGCTGTGAAAGTACAGAATACACAAGGGAAATGGGAAAGCAGGCTAATTTCAATTTAGTAGAGAAGGCTTTAGAGGAAGATACATCTGGAAAGTAGGTTAAGACCAGATGGTGGAGGGAGGGCTGAGAAGTTGGTCTTTATTATGATGATAATGGAAGGCCAAAGAACATTTTTGAGTAATTGAAGTCTGGCCCTGAAGGAAAGTTTTTCAGCTGCTTAATATCTATTCAGCTCTGGAAGAGTATATGGAAAATCTATTTATCATTCAGGAATGGAAATTTCCAAGGACTCTATCAAGTTAGTGTTAGACTACATTTCATATGTTTCTCCATATGTGTATACTAATCAAATGTTACAGAGCAAACCTATTTTGAAAATAAAATATTTTAAATGCATTAACAGAGCCAGTTATTTTAAATGATTCTTTTTTTCTTAGAGCAATAATCAATTTGATTTACAACTTTGAAATGATATTTTTCAAAAAGTGGTGGGTTCATCTTTGGTTAGGAAGTAATTGAGGACAGAAAAAATTAGATTATCTGTGAAATATGAATGTTTTGTTTTATAAAAGAAAAAAGGCAAAGATTGCCATAAGCACATTAATATCGGAAACAGCATTTTCAGTTAGGAAGAATGTGTGTCTTGAATAGAGATCATTAAGCATGAGATTCAACTGAATAACATAGTGAAAAGTGGACTGTATAGATACTGGGGGCAACTCCTAGTAGAAGTAAGTAGATTTGGATTATTCTAGGTCTTATCTAGACTTAATTACTCCTTTTACAATTGACAAAACCAAGACATAAATCAACATGCACTTGTTTTAGGCTCTGACTTGTTGACCGAGTCAGAACCAGGGCTCAGCTCATGCTCATTAAACTGAATTCTGAAGATTGACGCTAATTTCCAGTTTTATTCATGTCAGATACATTTCTTTCAGTGATTAATGCTGGAAATAGCTCAAACGTTGTCTTGGAAAAAACAGATTTAAGCCTTTAAGTCTGTCTATATGTGCGATGTGTGTTTGTTCTGTTTTCTGTGCTATAATGGAATCCAAAATAGAACAAACAGGTCCTTGATATTCAAACAGTGCCTAGCTAGCAATTTATAGCTATCTCTATCTAAACATGTTGTATATCAAATAGCTAAATAGAGATCAGAGTCGTTTTTCTTTTCTTGCTGTCACTAGCTAAGTAAATAGAAAAAAATAGCTAGAGAAAAAAATAGAAGGACAACAAATATCATTTGCTTAAAGTGAACTAGGTTTTACTGTGGCTCTGTGAGATAAGCAAAAGCATTTCAGACAGTTGCTCTGGTGATAAATCATGCACAGGAGATTAGAGTTTAGGAGGGAAAGGGTTGGTAGAAGGTGCAGGAATTCTTTTCCTGGGGAAGGATTTCATTCCTGACCTTGATAGATTGCATACAGCTCCTTCAGCAAATACTATTTGACATATTCAAATTAAGACATAATTCTTGAGTACTTAATGTGTGCCAAGGCTTGTGCCAAGATTGAGGACATAGGACTAAAAGAAGTGTAATGAAAAACTCAAGTTTAGTGGGGAAAAACAGAGTCCTAAACAGACATATGCAACGGGGTGTGTCAAGACAAACTTGATCATTGTCTATTATTATAATACAGAGGAAGAACACTTTCCCAGCACTGGAAATCTAGGAAGGCTTCCAGAAAGAAGTGAAGACTTTGTGATGTGGGGATGGAGAGAGAACAAGTAAATATTTGAAGGGCAAATGTGTTGCAGACACAGGAGTAGAATGCACAGAGGTATGGAGGCTCAGGAAACCTTATGTGTTTTCCTAGATGTCTTAATCTATTTTGTATTGCTATAACAAAATACTAGGCTAGGTACATTGTAAAGAAATGAAGTTTATTTTGTCTCACAGTCCTGGAGCAGGAATGCCTAGGAATGTAGCACCAGTATCTGCTGATTCGGAGGTGAAGGACCACATGTTTCACTGTTTTATGGCAGAGAAGTAGAAACAGGAAGTGACTGTGTGAGGAAGGAGTGTGCATGTATGTATGTTGAGAGAGAGAGAGAGAGAGAGAGAAAGAACTCATTTCCATGAGACCTAACTTACTCTCTTACTCTTGCCAGACATAATCCAGTCTTGAAGAAAGTGGCCCAGTCTCTTTAGAAACACATTAATTCATTCATCAGGCTGATATCTCCAACACCTAATAACCAACCACTAGGCTATGCCTCTGATAGTTTCCACCACCTCTCAATACTGCTATACTGGGGACTGTGGCTGTTAAAGTGGTGTGCTAACTTGATTTGCTTTAGGATAGGCCCAGAGGATTGATAGGGCACTTCTGGGTGTGTTTGGGTAGTGATGAAGATGTGGCCTTGGGGTCTATATCTAGTGTCTTGCTGCTTCCTCTCTGGCACTGTTTCCCTACTCTGCTTTTAGCTACCATGAACAAAATAGTTTTGTTCCACCATGATGTTTCTGTTTTGGAGTCAGCCCACCATGGACTGAATTCCCTGAAGCTAAGAGCCAAATTACATCTCTCCTTCTTTAAGTTGTGAGTGTCAGGTATTGTATACCACCAGCAGGAAAACTGATTAATATGGGGACCAAGTTTCTAGCACATGAACCTTTGGGAGACAAACAACATTCCAACCATAGCATATGATAAGCCAAAATGCTCCCTGACTGGTGCCCTGATGGTATAAACTTTAGGATTTATTAGAAGACTGCATATTTAAAATACAGTTGTAGAAAATACAAGAACAGGAATGAAGATATTGATTATAGATCTAACCATCACTGTTTATGTGATCTAGGGCAAGTCATTAATCTCTTAAGCCTTCATTTTCTTATCAGTGAGATAATGATAATTACGCCTGCCTGCATCACAGTCTCCTTTTATTATTCGTTGTTAACAAACTACCAAGTGCAATATAACTTAATAGATTTTACATAGACCCACACATATGTGAGCACACACAATTACATAGTTCGTTAAACAGTAAATAGACCGTAATAATTCTTATGCCTTGAATGCTTTTCTAATGAATGTAGATGTCTTCCATTCTGCAACCCAAATAATCAACGAAAACAAATCTGAGCTGTCACTTTGTTACTTAAGTCATTTTGATTGCTCCTCTTTTCCTATCAATGTCCAAACCTCTGAATGTGATACACAAAACTCCTCAGATCGGTCTGTTTTACTTTTCCAGTTGAACATCTCACAAATTACCTACCTTACACTTTAGTAATACTGAAGAATCCCAGATACTTCTTTCTCTTGTTTTCCTCTTTGTCCTTCTTCCCCTTTGTCCTCAATTCACTTCTGCCTAGCACAGATTTTATCTTCTGCTTGCCTTAGGGACTGTTCTCAAACACACAGAGTATCTGTAACCATATTTAAAGTTCCTATTGATTATCAGTGAATTCCATCTTACATATTCCTCTTTGTCTGTGACAGCTTGGGTAATGCCCTATGGCTAGCTAGTAAAACCAAGTTCTGAAGCAAAATTTAATATGCTTCCTCTTTTTCCTCTTACGTAAAAATATTATTTTCCATTTCACAGATGGTGAAAGTTTTAGATATGTCTGTTACTGGGGCAATCCAGTAATTATAAAATAGAAAATTAGTTTTTACATTTAAAAATTTTTGCCTAAATATTTGATACCAAGTATTTGAGTTCATTACAGTATCCAAAATACTCATTAAAAACCCAGTCATTCAGAATAAACAGCATTTTCTAGATGCTATCTATATTCTTCCTTCACGTTTTTAATAAAACTCATGTTTCAAGGCTGCCTGGGGATATCTTCCTATGGAAAGGAAGTATGCTGCTGAGTTCAACTTTCCAACTCTTGCAGCAGAACTCTACAGCTTTCCAGATGCTGTTCTTTCCCCACTGCCAAATAACCTTCCTCCCACCTCTCTCATCGTTTTTATCTTGCTCTCTGTCAGCCACATGGGGCTCCATGGACCCGCTCCTGTTCTATGGAGCATTCAGATGGACAAACCATTTGCCAAGGGCCGCAAGAGTAACCCTTGTGTGGTTTTCTTTTCTTTCTCTGGAGACAGGGACTAGGAGAGAGAAGGATGATTAATTCAGCCCCAAGTCTTTGAGAAAAGTATCAAAGGGAAGTCCCCAGGTATAGCCAGAAGCACTGATTCTAAATTTCATTGCAACAGATCACCTGGAGAAATCAGTATGGATTCACATTTTCCCCCTCATCAGTAGAGCTTCTGATCCTGAGCCTCCATGGAGAGAGTGCTTGGGTAAGAAAGTACAGAAATAATTGCAGAAGCTAAGAAAAACCTGCTCTATTTTCTGTTTTCCTGAATGCCTCACAGTACAAAAATCTTGTCAGGATAAAATCTTGTCTTGAGTGGCAGACAGGCAAAGATGGCAAGTGGGGAATTGGTTAACTAATGTAAAGCTTGGTGATGTTTTTTTTTTGCTTTGTTTTAAATCTTCAGTAGCAAGGAGATCTTCAATTTTCCACATATTTTTGTCGCAAACCCATGCCAATGATCAGTATCAGTAGTGTGTGTGTGCGTGTGTGTGTGTGTGTGTGTGTGTGTGTGTAACTATTCTTAGCTGTTTAGAAAACACACAGCAATCTTATACCCCATTTTTTTGGAAGGAGCAGCCATTGCATGCCTAGATGTGTGCCATGAAGACCTCTGCCCCAGGGACCGCTGATTGAACAAGTGTGTGGCTGAACTGAAGCTTTTGAAATATCCATTCACCTGACCAGTCTTAGGAGCATTCTTATTTGTATCACTTGCTCCTAGCTTAGTGGCATCCGCCACTATGCCCACACACAGAGAGAACCTGTTCTTAGGCAATTTGTCTCCCTCCTGGCTCTGTTCTGCCTTCAGAACAGAATAACTGTGCTCCCTCTGCCTTCCTTCATGGTTCCTTTGTAGATAGTCTCTGATTTGCAAATTATCCCATGACCCTGCAGCCTGCTCTAGTGAGTCTAACATGCTTTGTGAAACCCTGCTGCGGCTCTGCAGTGTTGTTGCTGATGCAATGTTGGGATGTGAGGTCAAATGCAAACTATTGATAAATTCTATCTGTTGCTTACTTACCTAAGCCAAGGCGATGTGTTCATCCTTGGTGGATCTTAATTGTTAGAAGAGGTTGAGATAAACTATATGCCAATAACCTTGCTACTAGATGATAACAAAAACAAAAGAAGTAGCCATATTCTGTCTTAAACATCTACATTTCCTGTGTTAAGTGAAGATTTATGACAATGCAAGCATAATAACTCATAAAACCTATTTTCTAAAGCCATTCAAGAGCCAGCCTTTGTTCTTATAGATGATTGTCCCACAACAGCAGTATTCTGAAGTCAGGATTACAGTGAGCACCAGGAAATCAGACTATTTTTTGAAAAAGGCTTTATGTAGTACCACTGAGAGAAAGTCTCAGATGCTAGTCATAAAGGCATAGTGTACAGATCTCAGTAGATTCTCATGTTTCCTTTCAAACAGGTGAGGAAGTATCTCTAGAATATTGTGGACGATCAACTTGCCTGAAGGATCAGCTTTCATCCGTGCACTTGCAGTAACATTACATCAGCTACCTGTTAAGTGAACTAAAATGCCAATATTTTCACTAATGAAACTCATTTCTAGTATCATGCTGATCAGCAAAACTGTTAGTATTAATAGACAATAATGATAACTGAATTTTTATTGTGAAATTCAGCTTTTTAAGATAAATATTTGCTGATCTCTGACAAGTGGATAGTTGAGTAAGAGAACTGATAGATCTTACAGCTCAAACTGATCAATTTCTGAAACCTTAAGATGAAGTAGGTTATAGGTAACAGTTCCTCGGGTTCAGAAAGTAAAGTAAAAAGAATTTAGCCAAGCTAATTTTTAATTCCATGGTGAGACTTCAAGGTAGAGGTAAACTGGTTAGAGGAGTTTTTCCTGCCCGCAAGTCATTTTCTATGTGGTTTAGAGAAGTTGTTTTGTTTCCTGAGATTTCAGTAACCTTTGAGATCATTATCTCTAAAAGTACGAGTGTATCTAAATGAGTTAAAAGGTCAATAGTGGTTTTCAATTTAAACAAGTTTAACTATAGTTCGGTTGTTGGGAATGAGTTAAGTAGGATGTTTTTTTCTCCTCATGTTGGGTTGAACAAGTAGACATACCACAAATGGGTGTGGAGTCTCTGGGGACTCTGTGAATCCCTGTCTGCAGAGCCCTATCTGAAATGATCAGCATGAAATGGGTAGAATGATCAGTGTGAGCCCAGCTTTTGAGAAGCAATAGGAAGAAACTAAATGACAGTTGTGGTAAGGAGCCAACAGGATAGTGTGCTATGTGGAAATCTGTTTGGGGGCCTTTCAGTCAAATGTTCTTTAATAATACCATATTTGTTTATGATGTGATCCTCCAAAGCAGACTTACAAATGTTGTTTATAATAAAGCAGTTGGAATTTAGAAGATCTCTATGACCAGAATGCAATAGTGTGCTTGACTCAAATTATATATTTTAAAATAATGAGTAGATTTCCTGCACTTGGATAGCATAGGTTCCTGAAGTTAGATCACTCTCAATGAAACTCAGGACTATGCCCATTTCTTTATGAGGTGGCAGTCCAACAATCAACTCTCCAGGCTATCCTGGGAGAATAGGAGAAAATAAGAGGACTTGGGAAAGGTCACATAATAGGAAAGGGCAGAACCGAATTCTGGACTGGGTAACTCTTCTTCTAAGCTTGTGATCCTAAAGTATTCTTTGCAAGTATTTTTAGTTGTGCTGTAGTGGCTGCCTTTATGTCCTGAATCAATTCAAATTGTTTACCTGTCATGATCAATTTGACTTTGGAGAACAGCCAGAGGTCACATGGTGCCAGATCTGGTGAATGTTGCAATTTAGATTTTTGTCTTGAACAACCAAAATGAATAATGATAGCATTTGTGTAAAAGGGAAAAAATGTAAGAAAACAGTTTTTCTAGGGTGAATAGGGTTTAGCAAGGTCATTTAGAGTTTATTTTGGTTTTATTATGTTTTTAGATACCATGAGACATGTAAGATAAATGGAAAGTCTACAGAAATATAATCATAAATCCATGTAATATTCTTATGAAAAGTTCATGTCGAATTTGTTGTAAAATATAATCCTAGATAATTAAACATTTATATATAATATTGAACTTTTGGGATATAGCAATTACATTTTGTTGTTGTTTGTCAAATTCAGAGCCTCATGCATTCCAGGCAAATGTTCTACCACTAAGATACACCTCCCTGCCCTGAGCAGTAACATTTTGGTGAATATCTTTTTAAAATCATGATCTGGCACTTAGAGAAGTTGGTAATAAGTAATTCTTGCTGACAGTGGCTTTATAACGTGATATACTGCCTGTTGAGACTATTCTAATCTAGATATGGTGACATATGATGTTTATGAACATCTTGTTTTAAGTTTATCTAGGTTTCTCTACTTATGTAGAAAATGTTTCCATCTTTCAGGAACATGAACAAAGGCTACATGTGTTGACATTCATGTCACCTAAATATTAAGTGAACTCCTTGGTCCTAACCCAGACATCTATCTACTTTCTCTAAGTTTATTATTTTTTAATGAAATAAAAGAGTTGTACATTCAAAAAAAAATCAACTTAAATAACTTTTCAGAACACAATCTGCTAGTAAAACAGAAACTGATTGTACTTCTTTTATGCTACTTCTTCTTAATCCAATTTCCAGGTAAGAGGAAGTTTAGGGAAGGAGACTATGCTGAAAGGACTCATCTGTGTACCCAGACAGAATTTTGATTGGAATGTGAACTGTATTTAGACAGACGATTAGAACTTGATGTGACTTAGACTCTCAGGAATGGGAATAACACCAGTGTTGGAGATTTTGGAAGTGAGAGGCCCAGGATCCCTGCACACTGCATATATCCAAAAGCTCCATTTGCAATGTATTCTAGAAAAACACAACTCCTGAAGTCACATCATATTGAGACCTGGGAATGCCCCAAATGTCATTATACAACCAGCACATACTGAAGTACCATGTTAAGGACATGAGATTTAGAATCAGACAAGCACGGGTCTCAGTCATGCTTGCTGCACATTAGCCATGCAGCCCTAGCCTACCTTACTTAAGAAAATTGCTTAACCTAGATGAGTTTCAGTTTCCTTACCCCCATAAGATGAAGGTGATAAAATCAATTTCATTTGGTTAGCTTGTTGGTTGATTTACTTATTCACTCACTCAACAAATACTTTTTGAGCATCTATTGCACACAAGGCATATGTTAGAGACTAGAGATGCAGTGGTAAGGCAGACATGTTTTTCTTTCCAAAAAAGGAGGTTAACTCATAGACAGTAGCTATAAGAGGGAACAATTTCCCTTTTGGATGAAAGGAGTTTGGCAAGAAGATCTCTCACATAGGATTGGGATGTGGGGTTCTGGAAAGGTCACCTGGAGATATGGAAGATAGATTTGACCAAGTAAGGGATAGAAGTCTGAAGTCCCTGTCTTTTATCCCTTCTATTTCAACTGTTTCTTCTCCAAATACATACATTTTTA